>PNEQ01042518.1:29886-60792 GCA_003012365.1 Medauroidea extradentata | reverse complement strand
ACTGCACATGTGCAATGTCTACAGATGTTCACAGCCACATCATGTGCACAGGTACACTAGAAAAATTTGTGCACAGAGTTACTGTGTTTAAAATTTTCGTTATAAAAACCTTAGGAACCCATTAAGTTAATAATAGTTAATGATTGGAAGCCAGTAGAGTAGGAGTTGACTAAACTTGATGCAAATATTGACATTATGTTGTTATGTTACGCCACTGTATCCACACAAACGTAACACACCATTAATAAATCTAAGAGATTTATTTAAGTGCACTTACAATTACGCTTAATGATTTAATACCTAATTACAATTCATCGTACCATGTGGAACAATTATTTCAAGTCCTGAGAACCGATAATAAATAAGTAAACTAAAATAACATTTCTCATAACTTATTGTGCCAGGAATTTTCAGTGTTGATGATATTTCAGTCATCATAATTTTTTTCGCACATTAATGCAAACTCCTTTCTGAAATGGGCCTCTTTAGGTACATAAACAAAAAAACAGCTTATCTATGTTTGGTAAGGTATGGTTATATAACTAAAAAACGATACGCATCACTATTTCTTGTTTCTTACCAGATAAATTTAAGATAACATAAGTAAATTATTATCAAGATTAAAGTATTTAGGTGTTGCTGCTACATACTTCTATCATAACTATATTTAATGTTCTTACTAACCTAATTTAAAATTAATAAATATTAACAACAACAGAGTAGCATAACTGCAAAACATCCTGATTTCTTCATTGACAGCTGTGCAACTACTGGAAACAGCATCATTAGTTCGAGTTACAGAATAAAGTGATTACATTACCCACACTGAATTGATTGAATCTAAATAATTATACAGAGTGTCTTTCACAAAACACAATATAACACAAATATTTTGGTGCAGTCACAAACAACTCTTCATGGTTTACTGAGTAGCAATAAATTTAAACTTTTCCAAAAACTCTTTTTCTCTCGTAATTACGGCAGACGAATTCTTTCATAACCGACGTAATGTCTATTGATGCAGTTCTGTCGTTATGAATATGCAACAAAGTCAAATGAGTGAGACGTCGCTGGGTCATTGTAGAGCACAAGTATGTCTTTAAATGACAAAGTGCACTGAAAGAACGCTCTGCAGATGCAGATGAAGCAGGTACCGTCATTATGAGAATCACAAGTCAAGTTACTTGGTCGAGCAAAGCAAGTGCCGTGTGACGTTACTCTTTACCTAATTTTTTGGCAAATGCTACACAAGTGTCTGGCACATTTCCAGGAAGATTCTTAAGAAGCTGTAGCTGTGTATAAAGACTGTCTAAATTAAAGTCTTCGGTAAATACACAGAGTTTAGTGTTTAATTCAACATGTGTTAGTACATTTCCTTGAAGTGAATCCATGATGAGCTTTTCAAGTTCACATAGTTATTTCGGTCCACTCTGCTCAAATCTTGCTGACAACTTGTTCATAAGAAGATCTATAATTTGTAGTATTCTAGCCTAAGATTATATTTTGCCTTAGTTTTGGACTTTGCTCTGCCTTGGAAGCATATTCGAAGCATTGTGGCACTTTTTTCTATCTGGGCTCCAGTGAATTATCTAACTCAAGATCTGCAGTTTCATTTGTGTGCTCGTGAATTCTGTTGAAATTTGTTTCTGTTCTCAACTCGTCCAGTTTTCTGATCACCAACAGAGCAGAATGTTTTGCACCCGAAGCAGTGATACTGGAATTTTGAAGAGCCCGCACCAGTTCTTCGCAAGGACTGAACACCTCGGTTCTTACATTCAGAAAGAACAATGTTTAAAATTTTCTCAACCTGGTCATCCACCCACGGATAGCAGACTACCTTTCATCAGAAATCGCACATTTTTCCTCGTTGATTGCTTCTAAAGTGCTTTGAACTCTCTTGTTTTTTTTTAACCTTTTGAGTGAATTAACTCTAACACTCCAGCGAGTGGGACACAATGCAAGAAGTTGTGATGGTTTTGCAGTGACCACATCTTCGTCTCCTTTGCAAGGAGGCAAACAATATCTGCATATATTGTCCTTCTTTTCGCTGAATCCAGAATTACATTGGATACATCTTTGACTGTGCAGAGTAAATCACACATTCCACTTCTTTGACGAGCTACTTCTTGCAAGGCTAAGTCAAGTGCATGGTTCGAGCAGTGTACGTAAAGAGACTTAGGCTGAACACTCTCTAAAAATTTTTTGGACTCTTTTTTCTCTTCCAGACATGTTAGAAGCTCCATCAAAGCAATGTCCTCTGAGATCTGAGATTGGAAGGTTCATTCGGAGAAGCACGTCCTGAATGGCCCCAGCAAGTGTCGCCCCTTTGCTATCGTGAGGATTGTATAGTCCTACAAACACTTCTTTGACTACTAAAGTTTGCAGATGAACAAACAGAACACAAACAGAGAACTGTTCCTGACCAGCATAATCAGTAGTGCCATCTGCAATAACAGAAAACCGTGGAGCATTTTTAGTTTCTGTTACAATTTCATTCCTAATCTTGTGAGCCATAATCTCGATTATTTCGTTCTGTATCTCAGGACTTAGGTATTTGTCCCGTTTTTTAAGCCATAGCTCCAATTCCTCAATGTCAGACGTTCTCTCTTGTAAGAGCATGACAAGATTTCCAGTATCACTTTCGTGACCTCGTGCAGCATTTCCAGATCGCACTAAATAACATATAGAGCTTATTGTAGCACGTAAGCACATTCTAGCATTCTTTTGCTCCTTTGCGTGAGCCTCTGATATAAGAGAATTAACAGAAACAGAATTTTCCCTGCTTATTATTAGTTGCAAACATTTTTTGTGGAATGAGCTCTTTTGATGTCCTGCAAATGTTGCGGTAGCATTCTTCCAGGAGCGAAAACCTACAGAAACGAAAGCTAGCTCTGCATCGTTATACCACGCCCTGTTTCCTGTCCGACCATGTTGCATGCCCTTATGCACTTGAAGCACAAAACACAATCGTTTACACTATCGTAGTGAAGCCATTCATAATCGCTGAATCCCTGATGCCGCACTCTCCGACCACGACTAGAGTCATCGGTTCTGGTAGGAAAACAAAATGTATTCTGAGGATGATATTTCTCATTGATGAAAGGCGTATTCGGAACATTTCTATCCTTTGCTTGCCGAGTATTGTTATTTATCAGAACTACTTCGTCTTTTTCTTTCGATGAATTTTCGGTCTGAGCAGAAGAACCTAAAATAAGAATAAAAATATATGGCTACACATATTGTTGGTAACATGAATGAAAAACTTATATTGCATTCACTAAACAATCATTATTGTGCGGTAGTCAGTGCGTTCATACCGTCAAATTAAGTCCAGTTTCGGAAACCTGAGTTCGTGAACAGGGGTTTCAGTAAAGTGTTCGTACAACAGTGAAAAACTTGTATTTGATATACCTATTTTACTACGAACAATAACAAGATTCAAAACATTCTAAAGAAATATTTGAAATGTAATTCGATACACTGGAAATGTGTAAAATAATAATTTAATAATAAATGTAGCATTTTGTTATTCATACCGTACCGAAAAGAACATTTCCCAAAAGTTTCCTAAGGTCAACTTATAACCATACTTTTTGATAAGTCCAATTCTAATGAGAAATTACTCAGTTATTTAGTAAATGTGTGCTTACATACAATTTTTATTATTTAATTCCTGAGTGATATGAGTAGTAGGTGTAACTGAAACCTATTTCCTTCAAGTCATTCAATTGGTTTTCACTATTTGTATGGCAGCGTAGCATGCAAATTTTAACTTTGCCGCACAGTTATGAGAAAACTATGAGAGCTTATAAATTGTTTCGTAAGAGGAAACTGTACTCTCCAGTATTGGCTACAAAACTATCACTATTTTGTAAAGATATAAAATGTTGACACTAAATGCACTTGAACATCCTTACGGCATGTCAAAGAAATTGTATTTTTTCCCTAATGGATAGATCCACAGATAATTCCCGTATTGATCCGGTAGGAGGCTACTATTCAAAACTTTTGTTGTCTGAAACCAACATTGTTATTTACTTGGTAGCTGAGAAGCAGTTCCATTTATACCGAGTTGGATGTGATTCTGACTCATAGATAGATGAATCGGGACTTGTACAATTAAATATGGTCCAATCTTGAAACTAACAGCCTACTGTAAGTGGCCGATTGTATTCTACCTTGTTCCGAAATTACTACGCGAAAAAATCGTGGCACTACTAATAGGTGAGTTTAAGGGGATTGTTGCACGGTAGCAACATAATTAAAAATTTTTTGGCATAACTTATTTTTACTGGCTATCGAAAACTGAAATATTTCATGACATGATTGATTATTTTGTTCATCCCTTAACGTAGTTAGATTTTTTACCTTAATAATATAACTTAATATAGTATTTTTCTAATATTCCTTATTTCCATTCCAACTTCAAAAATAACGAAGCCAGTGAAAAACTAATTAGCCTACTGTGCGTAATGTATAAAGAATCATGTATGCCATGAAGTATATCAGTTTTCGATAAAGTCAGTAAAAATAATTCATAGTAACATTTTTAAAACTACTCTGTTACCACGCACCAATTCCTCATTATTTTAACAGAGGGAGGGGCGGAAAGATGCCGTAGGTTGGCAGGTTTTTTCAGGGATTTCTCGTCTTTCACCATCCTTGCCTTTCCGATGCTGCTTCATTCACATCACACTATCAGCATTGGCTTCCAAGAGTTGGGATATTAAAAAGACAGCCCAAATCTTTCAACATTTACGGAGAATTATGCGTTCAAAATTATGATACAAATAATAAATTAAGAATATTCCAAAGGTATTTACTTGCCTGAGCCAAGAGAATTAAACTCTTCTTTGTCATCATTTTGAAAGGCACTGACTGTTGTGCACTGCTTTTTTGGCGGTGGTTGGGATGAGGTGCAGGACTGTGCTGAGTGGTTGAAAAAATAATATGTATATGCTTCTCTGATTCATGATGACGCGCAGTGAATGTTATTTGCTTTCTAAAGCATTTTATTTAAGAGTTCAGCCACTGGCGACGCTACCAATAAACAAAACTATAATATACCGCTCTATTAAAACAAAGTCACCGTCACGTTTAACGTTTGCAATATCTACAACGCACCCCTGACCAAGACTGACCACTGAGGCTGTTGGCGATGCGGAAACTGTAGGTGCCGTAAAGTAGGTATGCGGTTGTGAAAGGGTGTGGTGACTCCTTCCCTTATCTACCTGGCCCGTCACCCACGAGTGACGGGCCAGGTAGATAAGGGAAGGAGCGGATGCTACAATGCAAAGCGAAAATATTTGCTAGCGCGACAAAACTTGCATTTTACAGAAGAAAAGTGGAAAGGATATTTACTTGACTCAAATGCGAAGTAACACAGTAAAAAATTAGTCACTAGCTCTAATCTAGAAACATCCAGTATCGCCATAAATGTTTCATTTGATCTGCCCGGGAGGCCCCCCTCCCGGTTCCTACGAGCCTGATATTACAGTTGTATCTTGATTTGTGATCTGAAATTTGGGTTTTGCTGCAGTGGCAAAAAAGGTGATGGAAATTTCCGTAAAAAAGGAGGGGGGAGGATTGCAGATCAGCTTTTGTTTGCAGCCTAAGAAGCTTTTGTTGTATTGAAATAGCCTTGCATTGTTTTGTGTGTTCATTACAAATATATTTATTAATAGCTTTTGTAACTTTCCATTTTTTTAATTTTTTAACTTAAATGTCTGTAAAAAAGAGTCTTATTCATTCTTACAATTTGGACTAACATCAGGTAGTGTGTGCAATTAACAGCATATGCTTGTATGTATGTGTGTGCAGAATTAGGGGTCCAATATGTGCCTCAGAATGAACGCCCAGATACATCCCATACCAACAATAACACTGTGCTGGAACAAGATACACATTTTGAGGTATCAATTTTCTGCTATAACTTATCAGTACTGCTTTATATTTATTGCAAAATTACTTCAAGTAGGCCTACATTATTTGAATTTATGGGATGTTGAATGACAGACTAATAAGCTGCTCCAGATGTTGGATACCAGAAAGTATTTTGTGCTACTGATTAATTATTTTGAACAGTTTGATTTTTCAGTACTATTTTTTTTAATTGTGTAATCTGAACTTTTTTTACATTGTGAGTTTTAGAGGCTAACTGTAATGTTTTGTAATGCAATAAAATTTTCAGCTGTGTCAAATTCATGGCTAAAATTATCACAAAAGTGTAGGTCATAGATGCCCCAATTTATTATGATATTTTTGTACACACACAAATATATACAGTAGAACCTCGGTTACCCATGGTAATGCAGAGGGGTGAGTAATTAGGATAATCATAAATTATGGTTAGCAGAGTCATGCTTCGCTTATAGTGGGTAGTTAGCAGACAGTCATTCACTAAATAATAGAGTCGCTGGCAACAGGGCGTGGAGGTAACATTGTTAAAAAAGAACAGTTTAATTAAGTGCTGTATAAACATATATTTGGCTTGAAGTGTTGCACGTTGTTGTGTCTGTTTAAGATTATTTGCCAATGCTGAAACAAGAATTTAAATTTTAAACACTGGAACTATTTATTTTATGCACTTACAAAATATGTATTGTAATAACTTCTGAAAACTATATTAACACTCTGGAAAACTTTTCTTTGGAAAAAAAAGGTTGGCTGAAGTTTCGTTACATTTTCTGCTGCAATTTATTAAATTTTCACTCAATGTTTAATCTTATTTTCCACTAAGTAAGGATATTTAAAAACTTTCTGTCGTCTACCTGTTCAGTAAATAGCAATAGTGTTTTGTGTACTCCAATGCAGTTAACAGTTTTACACATTTCATAGTCGTCGAGTCCTCCCCTTCACCCTCGTAACTGAAACTGTCATTGGCGGCCATGCATGATTTGTTTTTATAGGTTTGTTCGAGCAACCTGATATTTCTGCTCTCGCTAGCATGTTGAGATTTTCTGGTAGTAGAAAAGTAGCAAGAAAGAGCAGAAAGCACACTGCTCTTTTCTGCAATCAACCGAACGCATAATTGTTGTTTCCAAACAACAGCTGATGAAACCTGAAATATCGTGATTTTTGATGTTTTGTTTTACTTTGAAATTTTGGCCACACAATTAATTTTTCTTTTATTTGCATTTTTTTTTTTTTTTTTTTTTCATTAATGTATATACCGTAATAGTTTTTGCCTGACAACAAGTATTAATTTTTCAACAATTACAATCATGTACATTAGGGCTTACTCTAACCTCAAGAGAAAACAATGCCTCATTATTAACTTCAAAATTGTTTTGTAACAATTAAAATGATACACAGCAAATTTTGTTTTTGAATCAGTTTTTATAAAATGGCAAAACAGTTCTTAGTAGATAACCAAACATATTGGATAAGCCTCGCCTGACAGAAAAATAACACCATACTTGGCGCACTTTTTGTTTGCTATAAATCTGACTGCTACTCTGTTCTTCGTCAAAAGCAGGAGCAGAAAGAGCATGCTCTTTCTGAGATCGAGAGCAGTGCTCCTCGCATCCGAACAGGCTACCAAAAAAACACTTCCGGCAAAACGAACGCCGAAAATCAAAAGTGGTTAGAAAAGAGCAGGAAAATCGCAGAAGTAGTAGAAATCTCAGGGGGCCGAACAAACCTTAAAAAAAATATATGTGTGGGGTCTGTGTGTGTATATATATATATATATATATATATATATATATATATATATATATATATATACACACACACACGCGCGCGCGCGCGCACACACGCACACACACACACACACACACACACACACAGATATATAAATTCATGTAGGTGTGTGTTTGTGTCTATATTATAAATATATGTCGGGGGCAGTACTGTTGTTTGCACCGTCCTTTCTCCCTGATTTCTAATGGAACCAAATAGCCACTTTTACTCACTTTTACTGACCTCAACATGCTGCTATGAGTCGGGCGACCCGTACCCTTGGTCAGTTGTGATGTTATGTAGGTGGTGACAACCCTGGATACCGTACTTTCTAGGTATGTTTAGAGATCTTCTACTTTCTCAGGGCGTAGTACATATGAATAGGTTAGTAGCAATCTAACATCTCAGACTGGTGGGTTATGCTCCGGAAGTGTTACATAAAATTTCTGCAGCCCTTTTTTATTGTCGAGGCTGCAAATTTTCATAAAAAGATCAGTAAGTTTTTATGTTCAATTTATTTGCTTATCACAGAGTAAAACGCATTACAGTGAAATGAATCACAGCACTGCAATAAAAAAGAACAAAAGGATATTTTGTGCAACACACTACATGCAACTAGCATCATCGTCACTAAATGTCCCCACGGGTGATTTACATTGGATGTTCAAAATCAATTGCGCCAAGATAAAAAGATACAAACATGCTTACTAAAGCTACTTGCTGTGTTTATTCCCCTGAAATACCCAACACTTCTTAAATTAAAAAAAAGAGAAGAATTTTGAAAGTGTCAAACTGGGCATGTAAAACAACACTTCAGCAACGCCAATATCTGCAAGGGTTCATGTGCCCATGCCACTTTTCTCCGAGAGCCATCTTGCCACGACCGCCGCCAGCCGAGAACAATTCCTACTAGGAACTAGCTCCGAATGTTCCATCATGAGCAGACACACTAGATAATGTAGCTGCATGGTGGACTTATACAGTGCTATCCAGCTGACCCAAAAATTGTAAGATTATAGAGTTTAACGCTGTTTAAAGTAACACAACATAGTCACTAAAATATGTTTTTCAATTTCAGACCAAATTAACACGAAACAGACAGTAATGTCTAATTGTTTCCAGATTACCCACGTCTCCATGATTCCAAGAAATCTGACCAAGCTGACTATGCTAAACAATGTCTTAACAACATCTGCGCTGCAGATCATATGGTCTTGCACAACACTCTAATTTGTGGGTGAATCATTGCCAGAAAAGGAATTACACACCACAGACGGGTGATCAAAACTAAAAAATGATGCAGGATACAGAATAGTTTTATTTAAGTAAAATGTGTAAGACTTTATGGTGTTCAAAATTTAATCCAAACACAATGGGAAAATAAAAGTAACAATTATTTATTAAAATTCCCATCTGTAAATTTAATTCTGAATTTTAATTTTGTTACTCAATTTATGTCCCCAGTTACTTTGTTGGATCCCGTGGTGTTAGACCTAACCCTTAATACACATACACCTCCTAGCTCACTTTAATGACATACTATTATGCCTATGTATATACTTATATTTATCAGGTCTTCTGTTTTCAAAATTTTTATCAAACCAAGTGTTTTACATTTACAAGAAGTGATTTTGAACATAATTAACCATCAAGCCACATTCTTCATGCAACTGTTTTTCACTGTGCTATCTCACATAATTGTCACTTTCATTAATTTTATCATTATTTTAAGTTGTTAATGAATGAAAATATTTCTCACTAAGTAGTTGGCTTAAATGTTGATCAGCGTGCTACGTATGTTTCACATGTCATCCTGGAGTTATTACTCCTATTGTCTAAAGACCGGAAGATAGTGATAAGGGCGTTATTGACATGCATCAAGTGTCCTTCACCACTATGCACAAGGCACATCACCAACCGCATAGGATTTTTATCATAAAACTTTTATCACACTATTTCTAACAGCAATGAGCTTATTTCTTTACTGGATGTATTCTGTAACCGATTCCAGCGCGCAATTATAGTTTCTTATCATTGGAACATACAACAAAGTGTTTTTTTTTCCTTCCCAGTTTTGATGATGATGCAGGGCTTCAGGGGAAAAAAAAATACATATATATATATATATATATATATATATATATATATATATATATATATATATATATATATGTGTGTGTGTGTGTTTTTTTTTTTTTTTTTTTTTTTTTTTTTTTAAATGCCATTCTGGCATCGTCTCGAAAGTGTTTTCGTAGGTATGCCTAGTGAGGACATGTTGAATGTTTTTGTCAAAAGACACTCATTTCAAACATGCAGCATTGTAGTTTATGCACCAGGTAGGTGACCACCTTAAGATTACATTAATGAAGATAATTGTGTGAGGTACTAAGGGATCAGTAGCAGTGCCTTAAATGATTGCATGTTTGTTTCAGTTGCTATGGTGTTTCCTTGTCAGCAAGGATAGCTGAGAGTTTTCTTGCAAACTTCATTAGGTTTTATTTTCCATCATGGTGGAGTGGCCCTTCTAATGTTTTATGTTCTTAAAAATTTATGTAGGCCTAACTGCTACTTACGGTTTTCAAGAAGAGTGTCGCAAATACGGGATGGGGAGAGGAAATGTTGTAATAGGTGTTTCTGAAAATTTTAAAACTCGGTTGACCCACCCAAACTCCTGAACATAAATATTTACCATTTTACTTATGAAGTTGGTATTTAGTCATAACATAATTTGATTTTAACAGGCAGACCAACCTGTTCTGGAAAAACTATTAACACAATGAGTGACTGAGTAGCGTAATTAGAATTTTTATGAAGTGGTAGGGGTTGAGGTTTCAACTTGTACATTTGCTACAGAAATGCTGATCACCTCTTAAAGAATTGGTTCCGGCTAGGAAAAATTATGGTTTTGTGTGTGAAATGGTAATATCTTAGCAGTTTTTTCAAAGCAAAATTTTAATATACCGCTGATAGGAAAATTATTATTTTTTGGAGATAAAATTTGTTTGAGGTTTTTACTATTTCTTCATGTCAAAAGGAAAAAAGAGGGAGGACAAATGCCTGTACTCTCCTCCCCTTAATTAAAGGGGCGATACAGTGTTCCCCTGTCCCTAACTTCTGTGTTGCCGCTGCTTGTCAGTATTATAATAAAGCTTGAAAATTAATTTTTCAACCTAGTTGGAAATGAATTTGTGTGTTTGTATCATTTATGTATCTGTATATCTCACCCAACTACGTAATTTTGAGCTGATCTTAATAATTTAATTATCTCTTGTTGCATCTTGTGGTTTTTTATTTGTTTGTGTGACTTTTGTGAAGTGTTTTTTTTGTATGCATATTTTTAACTTCACTTATTTTTCACTAGAATTCATAAAAGTGTTCCGTAAGTGTGAAATATACAAGCTTTGAACCAAAAAGAGTCTTCTGCACAGAATTGTAACAACGGTTTGTAAAATCAGCAACGGATTGAAATGCTTTTGACGATGTCTATTGTGTAAATTGCATCTGCCTTTCTGAACACCAGCTTGAAAGGCACGTAAATACCTCTGAATCACAGCCATTCTAATTCTCGGAAATATTCAAACATTGAGGCAGACGATTGAACGTCTTGACGTGGGTAAAGTTTCCTACTTTTTAATCCCTTGTATTTGGTGATTGTGATCCAGATCGTGGGCCGATGTGGCAGAGCAGCGAAGTGGTATTCAATGTGATGTCCTTCTGTCTACAAGCTCTGAGGAAAACAAAACATGTCCAAAAGGGTTGTTGGGGGTGCAGTGGTCATTGAGTTTCTGAAGTCACCTCTTTACTGTGATTGTGTTCCCACTAATTTCAATGTGAGGTGGTGCTATCCTCAAAGATAGTGCCATATTTTGAAAACTAGTTACTGCTGCAGCTATGCGCATTTAGTATTTTGAAATTTTTAAAATTTATTGGATGAGGTTGAAAACATTAAACAGACCTTTAATCCCTCCTTAATTATGTGAGTGCCCAGAGGGGAGAGAGCTGCGGGACATGTAGCTTTATAAACTCATGCCGAGCCATAACCTAGGTGATTTTGGCTCTCGTTGAGGAACTGGGGGAGATACATTGTATCCTGATGCTTCAGATAAATAATTGTGTATTTTCAGTTAACTGATTAGATTTTTAGAGAGGTGTTTGAACCTAGGGGAGCAGTTCGTATTTTCAGAACTTCATAAAAATCTTACTTTTCTGCTGTTTAGAATTAGTTTAATTCTGTTGATAAAAATTAATCAATATTTTAATAAGTATTGTGGTAAGCATTTCTCTGTAATGTTTTGAACTGGCAGCATTTGTTTGGTGATTTCAACTAATTGCAGATTTTTGAAAGACTTTCTGTTCAATTTTCTAAGACGTTTAGTAAAAGTTGGGCAGGTACTACTAAGAAAAATTAGTGTTGGTTTAGTGAAAAGAGTCTAGTCACATGTTTGCATAATTGTGAGGTTTTTTGTGGCTGTGTAAAAAGGAGGTGATCTATACAAAACATTTTTTTTGTACGATTCTAAACTTTTGTATGTTTATGAAAAAATGATATTTTAGTAATATTTGGGCTCTTTCTGGTGAAACATTTGACTAATGTTTTCCACTCATCGCCAATTAGCCGTATAACAATTTTTCTTGATATGTCTGACTAGTACTTTACTCGATGAGAATTTTTTTTTTCTTTTTGAATTTGTGACCCGTTATTTTAAACATTTCAAATGCTGGAAAAATGTGCTACTTGGCTACTAGGGAAAGGGCAAATGGTAGGCAAGGAGGGGACCCCCAATGGCATGGCAGGTGCACATACTGTAGAAGAGGGGTGGTGCGGCAGCTGATAAAGGCGAAAGAAAACCAGTAGATAAGGAATACAGCTTCTGCCATACAAAGAGCAGGAGTGCAGAGTGGGGAGGTGGCTATCAGAAAACAAAACTCCTCTGGTTTTGACATCTAAACGTCTTAGGGTAGATTTGCACATCAACTTGCAGAGAGTTTTGCCACAAAAAAAATAATTTAAATTACAGTACTGTATCTTTGTAAAGGGAGATAACTATTGTGGTCAAGTTAAAGTTATCACCGCTGGGATGCACCTTGCAGTTGCACGGCACTTGACCGTGTTGGTACGAGACGTGATCGAATTAAGAAATAGATTATGACTATGCGGGTGGGCGCCAGCGATACTCTCCAGTATCACATTTCAAGACACTCTTATCCCAGGGAGTGAGTGTTATTGTTGCGTGCCTAGTAACCGTCTCGTTCCAGGTGCGGTGATGTACTGGTTTTTATTTATCTCGGGCAAACCACTTGATTCTATGGTGTGGTGATGTGCTGATGTTACTTATCTGGTATGAACATGGTTGTATGATGGGTTGAATTGCATGAAAACAATTATCCCTTTTACAATGATTTATTATGTACTGGTTATAAAAGTGCATCAATTGATTTATGTTACGTCAGTCTGCCGTGTGGTTGCGGAAGGAAACCTTACTCTCACCTATATATACTATATGAGTTGAATGTGGTGTTGTGCTGGATGCTTCCACGGCATTAGAAAATGCAGCTCCGTGTAGAACAGAGAACCGATGGCCGCTGCGATGTACCACAGTTTTGCTCGGGATGCAGGCGTGGATGATGAATGTATGCTGCTGTTTCCAACTTCGCGATCATATGGTCGAACATATCCCGGATGTACGTCAAGCCACGCTATCCCTCCCCCAGCTCCGACCCGGCCAATCGGAAGCTTCGTTACAAACTGCCCTGCCCTGCAAACCTCACTGAACTTATAATACGGCTGTATTAGACGTCATTTTTATTTTTGCAAGCAAACGTAATACATTAATTTAAATTCCTGACACTTGGATTACTCTATTTTCCTTTCTTATTACTAATTATTACATATAACTTAAATTTAAAACATAACGGCCAAGTGTGATTGTCAGTTGGGCCGCTGGCTCCCCCCTTCTCCGTCCGCCATCTTGGCTCAGCGGGGCGGCTACCGTCCACTCCTGCTGGGCCCTACATTTATCTTTGCTGACCACCCTGGTCTAGGGTGAAGGGAAACGATTAGTTCCACCCTCATCCGCTCGTAATCAAAATACAAATTTTACATTTTTACCATTAAACTACTTCTTAATAAATTGAATGGTGGACAAGCTGAGATCCTACAGAGCCCAACGCAACTTGAACTGACTCTGTAATACTACCAACTATATATCTCCTAAAATTAATAACATTGATCCTCCCCACTCTTATTTACAAACATTTGTCTAATTCACTAATAATCTATATACTGTGGCCCGGAGGCACATTACAATGCTGCTGTTCCCAACTTCGCGATCGTATGGTCAAACATATCCTGGAGGTACGTTAGGATATGGTGGTAGCAGGCACAATGGTGATGACAGGGGTACTCGCTGATGAATGTGGTTACACACAAGAAATGAGATCCAACTTATATGAACTATATGCAAATGATGTAGATGGATGGATGAATGCACAATGTCTCCTTGTTCACTCTACAATGATGGTAATGGCATCATTGGTGATGAAAATGATATACAATTACATGGCTGAATAATACAAATATACCCTGACAAAATTAACACTGAAAAACACTAAATATACTTCATCGACGTGTGGATGGCTGCCGATTACTATGTCCCTAGCCACGGTGCATGAATGTGGCACGCACACGGTTTTGCGTTAAAAAGTACTGATTATGGTAATAATCCTTAAGAGAAGCGGAATGGCACTTGCTGGGGAAATATGTGGCGAAAACGTGTACAGTAAAATAATGATCCAGTGTATAAATAACTATGGTAACCTGCGTCAATGAAACGACGATGATGCGTGTCTCACTCTTACAGTGTCTCATCTCCTCGCTGAGCGCCTAGGATGAACTGCCCAGAGAACACGGCCGCGAATCTCTAATGACCTATACAGGGCCATTACTTCCGGCGCCACACACATGACTTTTCTAAAGTCTCTAGATGTTGTACTTTAAATGAATTATTATGTTAAATGTAGGAAAAATAGCACAAAGTAAATTATACATTACAAAAATACGTTACATGTTGATTCGGGCATTGAAATTCCTTGAAATTTGTTAGTTATGGTTATAATGTTCAAAATGAATTGGCTTGGCCTCGGAACATTTCTGGGCGGCTGTTTGAATGTTCGTCATGACCACTTTGATGAATGAAATATTGAATGCAAATTAATGGCCCTGTGGAGAAATACATGCAAAACACTGAAACACTAAATTATTAAAAATCATTTATGAGTTTGTGGTCATGGACATCCATATTTCTAGGTGAATATAGGCGACGTTATGGGCTTACTGCCCCTGCTGGCCCTTTACGGGCATCAAAGTAAGCATTTTAACATCAGTCATTTACTCCTTAAACTTACATTGTAGAGTCAATAAAAGATATATGTACATACACATTAAATATACAATTTTTGCAGTGTAAGAGTTATTTACAGCCACATTAAAACAGTACATGTATGTATGGCCAAGCTTTCTTTAACAGTACAATAAATATCCAAGTAGCCATGAAAGTGATGTAAACAATTATTTGATTGGTACATTTAAAATTTGGAACGAGTCCAGAATTACCACACAAATATAGTTCAGCCTACTTCCAGCCACCTGTGGTTGCTGATACTAAGAACAGAGCAATTTTCGTTGCTGTGCACTACCAAGTTGAGGCGAACAGCAGGTACAGTAGTCATTTTTTAGTTGACTTAAGGGAAAACTGAAATATGTAGAAGTAAAGCAGGCATATACATATAGCGTATGTGATCTTTGAAAATTTCTTACAAAGGAGGATGGGGCGGTTCATTATTAAACTGAACTATTTTCATGGATATGAGACATTGTAAATGGATGTAGCCAGTAGCAGAAAACCTGCAGTAAAAGAAGAAGAAAATCCATTACTAGTTGTCAGCAAACATACAATATCAGTGAAGGTTTATAGTCTGTGTATCAAGAATGATGACACAAAACCAAAGTTACTGTGTAATAAAATAAAATGGTCACAAAACTGGATGATAACATAGCATAGATAACACTGAGGAAAGTAGCATGCTTTCTTCAATGACAACAGATGATACATTTCGGGAACTGATATCAGTTTCCATCTTCAGGCACAAGTACAGACAGAAAAACTCCAGCGGCACTAAATATTCTAACATGTAAAAGTGTCGTCAGAAACTGCCCGATTTTTAGTTTCTGAGAAGTTGCGTAAATAAGTTGTTCAGTCTGTTACGTTTCGTACCAGGGTACCTAAGTACATGTGTTTTGAAAATCTGGTGTTGGCTCCACATTTTATTATAATGCAAGTTGTTGTTTATAAATAATGGGAACATGTTAGTAGTGTGATACTTTTGGTTACCACAGCATTCTTTCTGACTTTGTATGTTTTGTTATCAGCAGCATGTCAGATTTGATTGTTGTGGAACTTCTAGAATTTGACTAATTGGCTAGAAGGGTGTTGATAGTAGTAATACAAGTTTTAGATCATCTAGGTTTTTATCAGTTTTCACGGCATTATCTGCTCTTTCACAGTTTTTAAATAGGAACCCGAACTTATAATTATATGAAATTTTGTTGTAACTACCAGAATTTTGTTTCAGCATTTTTGAAAGAAATATTAAAACGCTATTTGGTTTTCTTTTTTCTTTCTTTTTTTTTTATTTTCTTTCTTTATTTATTTTATTTTTTTTTTTTTTTTTTTTTTTTTTTTTTTTTTTTTTTTTTTTTTTTTTTTTTTTTTTTTTTTTTTTTTTTTTTTTTTTTTTTTTTTTTTTTTTTTTTTTTTTTTTTTTTTTTTTTTTTTTTTTTTTTTTTTTTTTTTTTTTTTTTTTTTTTTTTTTTGTAATTTATTCGCTTGTTTTCATTTTATTTATTTTTTGTTATTTTTTTTGGAGCATTATGTCCTGTATTGTGTTAATTCTTGGTTACTTTTTCCATTCTAGGAGAAGCTCCAGCTGCTAGAGAGAGAAAAGGCATGTTGAAGCTAAGGCAAAAAAATTATTTTTGTTTGGTTTTTCACTTGCTTATTACTTCAGGTGAAATTTTTGCTATGCAATGAATTCTATATGCTTGACCTCTGCATGTATTTTTACTCATGCGAACTGAGGCAGTATTTTAAAATTGTTATTTCATATATTTATTTGTTTTTTTTTAGAGTTTAGTCAATCAAGCAAGTTATGCAAAATGTGAACCGTTGTATGTGTTCACTGAAACTTAAAATTTTAAATTACTGTAATTTGTATTGTTGTGTGTCTCTTGAGACATTATGTAGTAGTTTTAGCTATGCAAGATCTGGTAGAAAAAAATTAAAAGGCCTATGGTCTGGTTTATTTTTAAGTTCCACATTTTTCTGAACTCAGAACCGAAACTCCGCCCATGAAAAGTCGTTCTACATATTATGTAAATTATGTGCAAATTCATTTGATATTAAAGTGCACAGGGATAGATATCTCTAAATAAGATAGAAGCTTACATATTTTACAATATTCTTGTTTGCAGAGTTTCTGTACTAAGTTCAGGGATATCATATATACAGTTGCATACAATATGACAGTAGATATGGGAGTTCTGTAATTATATTGGGTTTCTTCTGTAAAATGGAATTGGGTGGTTTGTGTCAGCTGAAAATTAAGAATATAAACACTAAGCAACCAAGAATTCCAGTTACATATGTTTTTCTACTCTATTTTACCAGGGATAAATCCAGTCAGCAGCTTTGGGACAATCTCATTCATCATGATTCTTGTATCAGTTCTCTGTCATGCAACCTTCAGCATCTGTTGAATGCACTGCAGTCTGCAATACTGTAGATATTCGTGGCAACTTTCTGTCAGCTTAGTGACCCACTGCCATGCTATATAGTTCGTGGCTTTCCTTTTTGCACAGGGCAGTTGTTCTCACTTTTAGTTGATGGCCATAATAAGTAAATTTTTGCACGGTTTCATTTGAAACCCTACCTAATTAAACATTTCTCATGTTATTTTCTTGTTAGTCTTTGTACTTGCCTATTTTTGTAGTTGAGCTATTCACTTCATTAGATTCTTATCACCAGTTGATAATACACTGAATTATCAGTCATTGTGAAACAAGAAAACAAGAAAAAATTTATTTAAAAAAATATATTTATTCTAAAAGCATAATTTTTTCAACTAGACACATTTAAAAAAAATGTGGATTACCCAAAATATTTTAGATATTGAGACTTTCTACAAGTGATGGAGAAATGTATTTTTTTTTTTTGCAACACTGTAGCTATGTAGAAAACTACTCAAAAAATTATGTATCTCTTTCTCTTTTAGTATTTTGGCCAAACAATTGAATCAACAATCCAAAATGTGACAGCTACAAACCTGTGTTTTGTATGTGTAGGTTGTATGTTTTTTGGAGGTAGGCTGTGTGTGTTGTGGGGGTGGGATGGGATGTGGAGTGTGTGTGTGGGCAGTGCGGGTGTGTGGGGGTTGGTAGGTGTGTGGGGTTGTGTGTATGTGTATATGTATATTTGTTGGTACTGTTGGTGTACACAGGATGCAGCTGAATTTGACAGACAAACTTCGGGAGGTGATTCCTCATGAGTAGAGACAAGCAAAATTCGCGTTATTTTCTAACAGCTGACTAGATTCCAAGTAATTATAGGCTCGTTCGACGACTCCCACTGGCGATATTATCGTGTCTTGCCGCGGAGAATGCTTACACGGTCGAGAGGCCAATCTATGTGAAGACGTAACACACGTAAATAACAACACATCAAAGTTCGTGACCAATGGAGTCGCAGATTATGCTGTTATGTATAGGCAAGTGAAGTTTAGTCTGCTACCAAATGATAACGCGAATTTTGCATGTCTCTACTTATAAAAAATCAAGTAGAAAATATACGGGACACTTTGTACCTAAAACTAATATTAAGGGTGGTATGAGCCCTTAATCATGAAAAATTTTAAGTGTATTTTTTGTAAAATAATGGAAATGAAGATGCATTTAATGATGACAAGTTGAACATTGTTTTATACCACCGGGACCTTGAAATACACATTAGAATCACATAAATACCTTGCACCCTAATACAAAATACTAGGGTGACTACCCCTTTTATTACATGCCACTTTTCTACCATCAGGAATTACGAACTTTTAATACGGTTTTCTACTAGAGAAGCACGTCAGAAGTAAAAAATGTCGCCTTGTTGTAAATGCGTAGGACCAATTGTTTTTGTGTAAATTTCGTAAAAAGAGTGGACTGCAGTAAGACAGTTCTTACTACATAGGCAATACGGCATACATGTTTGAATGGCTGGCTGCTGTACCAACTGCTATGACTGAGGGATGGGAGAGAATTAAGGCCCAACATCTCATCAACAGCTAAGATTATTAGATACAGTAACACAAAGAACTGAACAATGTCAGAGAACCGGGAAAGGAATCGGCAGTGACCAGTATCCAGGGATTCAACCCATCATTCGCCTGGAGTGATTTTGGGAAACCATGGGAAACAGGAACAAGGATGGGCGGAGTCGGGAATCGAACCCCTTAAATTCCTGCAATGTGATACACTTGCACCACTTTGTTGTTTATATTCATAATTTTTTTTCAGGTGTCGATTGTGTGGTTTATGACACCTTGTTTTGTAAAGCCCTAATGAACAACTTCTTCATGGCACCATTAAACAGAGGACAGTGTATAAAAATTTTGATGTTTCTGCCTTGCACTTTGCATGATTTGAAAAAATTGGACTTTCTGTTGTTCCTGATAAAAACAATGTAATTTTTTTTAATTCTGTGTATTGTAACTTTATGTTTGGTCAGATAAGTTGGAAACACAAAACTGGTAGTCATTTCTTGATAGTCGTGGCTTGCAGCAGTCATTTATTGATACACAAGATACTGTACTTTGGAGACACTGGAAACTGTGCACATGAAACAGAGGTGCCTCGACGCACAAATCCTTGATTGGTCTGGCACAAGGGTGCAACAATTTTTTACATGTAGATGAAAAAATAAAAGATGTTGGTGAGTGGGTGCTTGCCCGTGCACACTGTGTTGGCACTCCTTGCACACCCAAACTGGAGGTGCAAAAGTGTAGCCTGTGGACTCCATTCTACCCATCTTCATTGCCTTTGGCTCAAGCATTTTGTATTGCAGGTAGTAACAGTGTGGATGTTTTGTGTTAACTGTGTTGTTCTTGATTCACTGTAAATACAATTCTACATGAAAATTTGTGGAAAATTTTATTCTGCCAAGTGGTGTTCTAAAGCCACTGTATATACGGTACTGTTCCTCATTTTGTCATATATTTCTGTGCTTAACTGGTTGTGGGAAGATTGATCAGTTAAAGTTATACAGTATCGGCAACTTGTGGGTAAGTAAAGTGGAACAAATAAGAATATACTGTCCTTGGTATGTAACTTAGCAAAAGATACAGGCAGCTAGTGTACAGGAATCACTTTTGCCTTCCACTGCTCAGTAACAGATGTTTAAAAATAAATTATCGTGATCAGGTCTTCAGTACAAGTTGACATCACAGTAATAGCAGTCATGCGTGACCACTTCCAGATGGCAGCAGCAGTCCGTGCATGGACCATTAACATAGCATTCCTGGACCAGTCTATATGGCATCCAGGGTCGTAATGAGTTACAAACTGAGTGTGTCCAAGCATCCATCTCACTATTCAGCAGATGCTTATGATAGTTTAATTGTTTTATGATAACTAACAAGAGAATGTGGAAACATTTTAAATCTACGTGCAAAATTACCGTAGTGTTGTGTAGTAGTAGAACACAAACAGCAGCATTTATTATATAGTTTTATGTTTTAACTGAAGTTTTCTTAATTACAGTTGAACCTCGATTATCCGCGATAATGCAGGGGACGAGACAGTCGGATAGTCGAATTTCATGGTTGATCGAGTCATTAGTTTATCTTATCTGGTACCATGACTCAGACGGGGTTATTTTCAGCGGGAGTTGTTGCTATCTTATCTGCTACCATGTAACAGTCACTGCAATTATCTGACTGCTGCACTACAGTCAGACGTTCACTCTGCAATGCAACTTTAATAAAAATTTTGATTTTAACGTACTGTACTGTATTTGTCGCCATTAAAGACTACCCCGCATGTAAGACGAGTCATGATTTTAAAGGTACAAAATCTTGAAAAAAGTGAATTATTAATTTTTAATTCCTAGCCGAAATAGAACTTTTATCCTTTACCAAAAAAATTAATTAGTTGAAGGTAAAGTAAGTGGTTTTATGAGGCGCATAAACACCAAAATAATATGCAGTGTACGGTGGCGGACAAAGCAAGCAGTAGCTGCTGCCCGCCGTGCACTACTTGGCAACGCAGGTCTACAGCCGACAGTCTCACCTTGCAAGGTCATTGCATGCCTGCACGCTGTTGTTGCAGCCTGGCCAGCCGCCTGCTCTAGAGCGTCTGAACCTTACATTGCAGTACAGAGCTTATGGCGTGCGCTGTTGCCAGATTGCAGCCACGTTACGAAGTTCGGGAGGTGCACTACTTCAGAATTTTGAGCTTTAAAACATTATATTCTCTTTTATTTTAGTTGATATTACAATTTATTTAGCATCACGATTCAAAATATGTAATTAATGACATTTTCTATTACTTTAAAATAAAAAACCATTCACATACTCCACTGATATTAATTCACTACATGAATTGTAACAGGCACTTGATTAATAAATTATTATTGTGATTATAGCTACTGCTGAGGAAATAAAAGATTTCCTCCATTTTAGTATCATCTGCCTGAAGACAAAAACGTGGTTGGATTAGTCGATGATTGTGAAATTGATCATAAAAACCAATGTTGCATGGGAACTAAAAAATATGTCTTTTTTTTTTTTTTTCCCCCACTTTTATTGTCTACTAAGAATACATTTAAAGTGGGAGAGGGGATGTTATTTATTTGAACATTTTTACGTGCCCTCGAACATCACATGGCCTTGGTACAGATACACGGGAGGAAAGGGAGAATGAGTCAGCCATGGCCTTTGTTAAGGGTGCATGTTACAGCAATTTTCATCACCATGTTTTTTTTATTTGTACCAGATTTTTTTTTTTTCTTATTTTAGACACAGAAATGATTAAATTTGGCTCTTATGAAATTATTTAGCTCTCACAGTTTTCGTGTAATGGCTTGTTAAAGTCAAAGTCTGCGCATTTCCATTTTAAGGCCTACACTAAAACCAACTGACATACCAAACTGAAAAAATTCACAATGGATAAAGATGTCGCTGGCTACAATGTCACGTACATGAAAGCAAAGACTTGTCGTTATATAAAAATGCTGAAATTTAAGATAAAAAAAATTTAATTTTTTTTTTTTTTAAATACAAAAGTATTTTATTTTGTGGTTTAACATAACTGAATTTGTAGCCTCCAGTATCGTTATTCACTGTTGATTTTTCAAATTGGTCAGTAAGTTGGTTTTAGTGTCTCCTTGAAACTGAAACGTGCAAATTTTAGCTTTAACAAGTTTCTAGGGCAAGGACGCGCATCGAGCACATGACAAATAATATGCCACCCATTTCACAGCTATTAACAAGAGAACGGCGAAAGCTATTGAGATGGGGTTGCTTTTAAAAATAGATTTAGCTCATTACAAACAACTTCCTTGCGTTCATCCCCCATCTAATTTGTGATGGCACATTGTCCAAAAGGAGCCCTGCGTTTACTGGCAAACCCCTTGATTTCAAGAAATCAGTAACTTGAGGCATAAATTTAGAAAGATACCATGATTGAAATATTTTCTTAGTCATCCAGGCGGATTTGTTGTTGTAGTAATGAATGGGAAAATGCTGCATTTCTGTGCCTTTAAATGTTAGTGGAATTTTCACTTTACTTGCACACAACAATTTCAGTTCATGTTCGCCACTAGCATTTGCGCAACACATAATCGTAATTCTCTCCTTGCTGGACTTGTGACCGTGTGCCGATTTTTCAGCCGAGGATGCAAGTGTTTTACTAGGTAGACACTTCCAATACAAACCACTTTGATCTGCGTTATAAACTTGATCTGGCAAAAAACCATGTCTATCAATAATTCGCTGGAATTTTTTTTTTTAAATAAGTCTGCACCTTCATTATCACCACTCAGCTTTTCTCCTTCTAGAGCCAATTTCCTTACCCCATGATGTTTTTTGAATTTTGCTAACCACCCTCTTGATGCCACGAATTCTTCTGTCAGCCCAAGTTTTTATGAGAAATTTGGGCCTGTTGTGATAAAATTACACCGCTAATCGGCAGGCCCTTTGCCCTGTTCTGTTGAAACCATTTGAATGAACAGGAGTCCAGGCTGCTGAAAGTCGATTATTTCATTGCCTTGCGTATATCCAAACCACTTGAACTGTCTGTTGTTGAAGCAAATTGAAGCATTTTTTCACTATTTTTTATGATGTCTTGAACCGTAGTGTTTCCGACATCGTACTCCTCTGCAAGTTTTGCAGTTTTTTCCCCGCCCTAAAACCTTTCTATAATTTTGATTTTACTTTGTATGGTTAATACTACTTGCTTAGGTTTTTGTGCAGTTCCTGACATAATTCTGTACACTAACGTTTTACAACAATGCCACTTAATCCTCAACTGTCGTATGCGCGTGCCGAACTCGTAAACAAAGCTGCGCACATGTGCTGTCGCCTCGTCACCGCATTGGAATGTACACTCTGCTCACATGGACAAGCGCGCAGGACAGGACAGTTCGTTCAGATTAAATTAGACTACTACCTCAAACAATGAAAACAAGTGTACCTTACTTTATACTGTATATTAATAAACACAAATCCGAATGCTTAACCGAATATTATGGACGGAAACTTGTGAAGTTGCCATAATTTCACATGCACACTAAAAAAACTGTTGTGTTGTAAAAATAAATTTATATGATAAAAAATTGTGTTTAATCCGCAAATTGGATAATAGAGTCGCGGATAATCGAGGTGCTACTGTGTTTGCTGTAAGTGTTCATTTGGCATGGTTACTTTCATGATACTTTAAAGTGGGGCAGTTTTTATATAAAATAATAAGTACTTAAACAAATTAATTTATTTGCAGTACATTTTAAATTAAACATTCCAAAGCATGCAAAATGTGTATTAAAATGAGTTGGTTATAAAGTGAACATTTTTTAATTTCTATTTTCTGTATCTGCCCACTGCATGTAAAAGTAAACAGTGCTATGTGTTTTTATTTACGTACGCCTGTACAGTGTTTACTTCTACATTCCTCTGCTCAGAAAAATGTTAACTACAGTATTTATTTATCAAATACACAAGTGGTGAATAACAGCTATAATTAACAGTTAGTTACTATAAATACATGTGAAGTAACATCTATATGACAGGATTCTGTACATTAACTCCAATTTATGCACTCTACTCCTTCGATGTTCGCTCCCAAGGCCCGAAGATAATACTGTATAACCGTTTGTATGTGGCTTTTGGAAGACATATCCACAATTTTGAAGCAAAAGTCTGTATAGAAATTTAGCTTGTTAAACTGCAGACGTCGTAATATTGTAGCAGTATCGTGTTGAACAATGGCAAATGTCTAAAATGTTTGCAAACAATATCTCGACAAACTTCTTCAAACATTCATGAAACTGTAAATTGGTGTACATTTATGTTGGTGTCAAAAATTTTGAAAATATGTTCCTAATGTCAGTACAAACAAATAAGATCATGTGAATGCGGGTCTGAAAACCATTTCTTTCTAAGCTATATGGTGATAGGTAACAGCAACACATGTGTAAATGAAAGCTAAGAAAGACTGGAAATTAATTGTAAATGCATGGAGCTAGTAATACATCCATTGTACTCCAACTTCCGTGGTCATTTAGTGTGCGGTAGTTCAAGTCCTAATCCCACAAATCAGTAAAAGTGCATATGGAAATGGAGGTGCATACCAGTCATCCTGTGGTACATGACTCAGTTGTTAATGATACAAGTGATGTAATGAAGGAATTGCTCAAAGTGTGTTTCTCCTACTTCAGTAAATACACTGTAATTCTGTGTTCCATTCTTCAGCATATCCTGTTGAAAATCCCAGCAGTGGTCAAACCCATGTTGGGATTAACTCTTAAAGGATGTCAATTTTCCCACAGATTTGGATTTCCAGAAATAGTTGTTAACTCTGTTTTTTGGACTTGAACATGGGCCTTAGGGCTAGGAGAGGCAGCTGAGGCAATACATTGTGATTTTTCATCCAGTGACTCTAAAATTGTCTTTGATCGAACTCCTCTAGCCGTGCTGCACGAGCATCAGCATTGAATTTATTTGTGCCAATGCCAGCCACTCTGACAGTAAGGTAATCAATTTGTAAATTTGATTTAATGACAAGAAGGTCTCGCACAATAACATGAAACAGATTGTGCTAAGTGGGAATCCTTAATGAGTTGTTGAGCAAGGTCGTGTGCTCGTATAAGTGACAAGCAGAGACATAACAGCGCTGCTGTGTGATTTTCCATGATTTACGATGACAATAATGAGACGAACGAAGACAGAATGTCACTTAATGCAAAGTGAATTTGCAATTGCAGCTTAGTGCCAAAATAAATGGTAAAACAGCACTGAGCCATAACTTCACAATTTACCACCTGTGTGATAAAGTGAATTAAACTTTCATGTGCATGTCATTATAAGCTAAATAAAATGTTTATTAATTTCTGTCCACCGATGGATAAACGTTTCAAAGCACTCATAAACTCCGAGACCGTGTGCATCCCAAAAACACTATCATGTGTTGCTACATGACACCGAGAACTGTTAATACGATAACTATACAGAGACTGATTAAAAACTGTAATTTATGTGGCCTGGTGGGCCATTATTTGAACTAGAATGAATGTAGATAGTCCACAAAACAAAAATCAAACCGCTTGAACAAATAACACATAGAGACACCAACGTTGTCGCGGTGCCATGTTGATTACATTAACAAGTTTATGAATTCCCAGCATGCCTTCTTTAATGGTATCATCAACAAAAATGAATTGAGGCAGGAAGTTCAAATATGTAAATGTTAGTCACTATTTACACAACACAGCTGTCCCAACAGCCTCGCTACAGGATTATTATGGCTGGGGATGTGCCAGGGTCTTAGTTAATATGCTTTGGGTCTCTTGTTATTGCACATTCCATCAGAAAAAATATGTTAATGTGTGTAATCCATAATGTTATGAGATACATTTTTTGAACATTTGCAAAGACTACCTAAAAAATGTGTGCTTAACATATTTTCCTACTAGTTAAGGTTCAAGCCAGATTCAGAGCTGTTCCATATTTCTGAGATTGTGTTTGCTGTCTTTTTATGCTGTCATAAAATAATATGTTTAACTTTTGCCTGCTTCAGTTATAGCTACTTGTTTGTAGTATATATTTAGATTTGTGCCTTTGCTTTGTGTAATGTAGACGTCATTGAGTTGATTGCTTTTTGTTTGTTTGCATGACTGTAGTCTGGCAAACACAGAAGCCTGAAGTGTCTATGCATGGTTTACCACTTTGTATGTGCTGTGCTGATCATTGCTGTCATCTTATCATCTTGTTTTTATAATATTAACACAACAACAAAATGTTTTTTCCCATTTCAGTTTTTGCTTGAATGTGACTTTTAAGGTATTTTTCAGAATGTGGCTTTAAAAAAATTCTGTTTTGGTTGTGAGATTGTGGGAATAGTGTCATTTAATTAATAAAGCTGTTTTCAGGAGCAAAGACAACGTGAGAGACTTCTTGTTGAACAGCAGTTGGAAGAGCTTCATAGGAAAGAGATAGAGGTGCAAAATATGATGAAGCTGAACAAAAATAAGGTTAGTGTAAAAAAAAAAAAGGTGCTCCAGATATTACTAATTGTTAAATTTGGAAGATATGTTAGTTGCCCTTTCAAGTTTCCATGTTATCTGATGTTTGGTTGGTTCAGTGCCACTCCCAGCTGCAGGTTGTTTTTAAAGTTACGTCTTGAAATATAGTAGTCTTAAAATTGATTTTTGATGACATTGTAGGGTTTAAGACATATATTTATACATAAGTATTATTTGGAATGTGTTGGCAATGTAGGTAAACATATTTGGGATAAGTTTGATAGTTTCATATAAAAGTAACTTTCTTCAAAAAATATGCAATGTCATAAAATAGTAGCTTTCTACAAAAAGATATGCAATGCAGTTCAAATACCAGGTAGGCAACTGCTATAAGTGCAATACGATTTTAGTTTTATTTTAGCATTTTCATCTCATTTAACAATTGTGGATCACACAGGTAGTTAGCTACTGATACAAAAAAAGAAAAGATAAATTAAACACAGATTAAATACGAGTACATTTTTATTATTAGGTATTAAAATTAATTTTTTTGTTACCACACTGTGTCCTCAGTAAATCCATGAACATTCATCATTGAATTAAATAAATTTAACATGTTCTTGCAACATGATCTTTCTGAACTTTTGAGTTCATTGACACCTTGTAATAGTAAGAATTATTCTAACTTGCACCTCATCCCTATTATTTCTTCCTAGCAACACTGTTCATCTTCCCCACCAGTTTCCTCCGACTCATGTCTTGCATGACACACTGTTAGCTTAACACCTCTTTTATCTCTCAAATGACCAGGTAGACCATATTATGAAGATGTGTGCTTGTGTGTGTGCACACGCATGGTTGCATGTATGTGTCTGTGTGTGCACGTCGGTGTGTCTGTGTATGTAAAATCACAAAACAAGGCATATTTAGCTTATTTATGTGTTAGTAGTGTAGTGTCGTCACGTCCCCTCACCATGACCTACCTGTTCACCTTGACAGAGGGAATCTGGGGTGTGTGGTGTATAGATAGTGCTCTGCATCTGGCAGTATACTATTATGTTTTCTTCAGTTACTGGAGCACCTAGCAAATCAGCAGAGCCAGCTAGAGAGAGAGCTTCAGAAGCTGCACCTGGACCGAGAGGCCAGCAGGATGCTGCTCATTGAACAACTACAGCAAGGTGAGAAGAGTTGCTCTTGTTTACTAATGAGACTGTTTGGTCATTGACATGCATTCTTCGATTCACCTTGCAGACCAGATTCAAAATTGATGTCACTGACCTGATACTGTAATAGTTTTGGATTTTATTGATTTTAATTACAGTTGTCATCGTCTGAGTCTAAGGTGTTGGGATTTACGTACTTACTTAAGGTATTGAAGGGTACTACTTGGCTAATGTCCAGCTAAGCCTGAGAAATGTCTGAAAACACTTGGAGCTTTTAGGGTTTGTGGTGGATGGAAACCTCATGATTGGCAATATTATGTAAGCCCACTTCTCAATTATGTACGTCACTTACGCCCTATGTGGTCGTTGGGAGGAACATGTTGAATCAGACATTTGACGCATCATTTGATATAAAATACACTGTATTGCAATATAAAAATTTGCCAGAGATTACAATGTACTGTCTAGAAAAAAACTGAGTTGAAGCAAGCCGCCACATGTATTGTAAACACAATGACTGTATTTGCAGCTAAGTAAGTTTGTCGTGTCCTGTGAAAAACATATTTATTTTGCCAGAATTAATAGGTATGCAAAAAGAAATAAGAAGGAAGAAGGTTCTGGTGAATTTCAAGTTGAAAGCACTACTATAGTTGTTAATAGCACGAAAAAAAAATCTCCTTGAGGACTACCAGTTTACCCATCTCTAACACCAAATACTTGCTGAGTGAAAGATAGTGTTCGCACCTGAAGCCCGGTAAACACTGTCCGTAATTTTCTACTCAATTTCTTACTTATTTCTGTTCATAAACATCAATAACGATTTTTCACCAGAATTATGTATCAAAACTTCTATGTTGCATACAAAATATCACTGTTTACTAACAGCTTTCAATACATAAAGAAGAAAAATATGTTTGTGGTGTTGGTTGCTATAATCTGTAAAGTATTACTGTAGAATTCCCGAAAACTATTTTACAAACAAGACACGCATGTGACTCTCAAATATGTTACACTATTTTGTATTGTTTAGGTTTTGATAATTCTGGCAAACATTGTTAGTAGGAAACAAGAAATATATTTATATTCAAATCACATTAGCTACCCTGTTTGCTTACTTCGCATGTGCCATTGCTGAAACTGTGCATTGTGCATGTGCGTGAACATACACTACTATGAAAAATAGGACGGGCTCTATCCGTGAAATTCAGTCCAGAATTCTGTCTGGAACCAACATGGTTGTGGTACACACTGTTGCAGTAATATTTTCACAGAATTTGGTATGGAATTCCATACTGAATTATGAATAGTGTGTACCGGACTTTACTAACCAAGATGGAAAATCGTAGTACTAGTGTCGCATTGCAGCGGACCACAAATTAAATTAAACATGTGACCCTTGACATTTGAAAGTAGTAGTGAACCTTTTTAAGCCTTGTCGGTGTTATAATTTAAAAGAACAGCTATTCATTTGGGGTGAACAAGACAGTTACATACGGTAGCGTCCGTGGTGTCACTTTGTAATAGTGGTTACAATTAAGTGTGGCGCCTGCACGTACATTGACGGTCGGAATAACTGCAACATCTGCAACAACCTCGGTTATTTACGACCCTTTCAGTATTTTGATTTCTGTTATTGGTTTTATAAATGCAACTTCCAACAGGCTAGAACACATTAGCATAGCAGCAAGCTAGTAACTCCATATACTAGTTAGTACTCAAAGGTTGTGGCATGAAATATTTTAAAAAGGACCTAACAGAGTGTTAATTACAGTAATTTTGTAATATATCTGCAGTATCGCTTCACTTTTCTATGGTTTTCAGAAATCATTCCAGGCCAATGCTGTAATTATTTCTCTCTAAAGGCCATGCTTCGTTTCCTCTCTAAGCCATACACTCTGTCTCTAATAACATCACCAATGATAAAATGTTAATCCCTACAATTTAGTTACTGTATAGGTGTATATATTTTATCTTGTTGCGCACTTTATATTTACATACTCCACCTAAAGTTTTTTTCTAATCCATGCCGGATTTTTGTGTGTTGGATACTGAACGAACTTCGCTTATGTGCACAGTAAGTATGCTTAAAGTCATGGTTAGCTTTTATAACAACTATGTTAAGTGAAATGACTCTAATGAGTCATATTTACATACTCGTAAGACTCACAGTTGTCCATCCACGTATAGTAACTGTTTGCTGTTAATGCACTTGTGGCTTTTTTCTGAGTTTCAAAATGTTTGTAGTCAATCTAAACTAATTGTTTTAAAATTGGTTAGCTCAATTTTCTATGTCACATGACCTTGAATTTTTAATCACCAGGTTTGTACGTAACTGAACACATCCAAGCAATTGGCTACGTTTACATTTTGGATGCAAGCAAACTTCACTTGAACCACTTTTTAATCAACTGAAGTTGAACCTTTACTCCATCTTGACTGAGTGACTTTCGGCAAACCCCTCTCAAATTATGGAAGAAAGTAAACATGGTGAAAATCGGTAACTCAATGGTCTAGAGTACTAGCATTGTTAGTCACTTCCCCTCCATTTTGCACCAAGCACCACTGACTTATGCATAACTCATTTACATGAGACGTAAGCAGTAAACATTCTTTAACATCTGGTAACCTTGATGTAAGTTCATGATTACAATGCAACCCTAATGTTAAATTAAGCAGATTTTGTGAAAATATCACATTTTTAGGTTAAATATATGAGTTTTTGGTCAAATAAACGAACAGCGAAAGTTATACTATATTCAATGTTACCTATTCATTGTGTTACTTTACATATGCTCTCATTTGTTGGAAAATAAATGCTGAATATTAATGAACGTGAAATGTTTACGCTAAAAGTTTATGCAGGGTATTTTTAGAGCACAGTTATTTACATTGTGATATCAATAGTGAAGATAGAGGAGGTAGAACAAAGTTTGAAATGCTGTGCAAGATAGACGATGGTGCACTGTATCACAGCAGGCGTTTCAAATTTCAAACGTTGCTAAAGGAATCAGTGGTGACTTTAATTTAATTTAATTATTAAAGGATGACAAATGCAATAATGAAACAACTTTAAATGAGGACTTACTGTATTTTGAACTTTAGGGGCTTACCGTAGTTGTTTGTGTTAGAATTGTATGGCTCTTGCACAAAGCTAATTGTCGTGATCATCTAGAGCTAGGGTGTAAAGGTTGGGGATGTAAATGTGTTGTTAGCAGGTTTTCTTGGGG
>PNEQ01042518.1:0-29786 GCA_003012365.1 Medauroidea extradentata | reverse complement strand
CACAGGACTGCCCATCATTTACTAATGTTGTCTTTGCTACAAACTTCTAATCAATAAAAGTATATATATTGTTAAGGTCATTGTTTAAGTCGCATAGCAAAATAGGTTCGGTTGAAAGTTTGCTTAGTGGTTAGACTTTATTTTAATTGAGCTTCAAGTTCTCTCTTATTACTCCTTTCATTCTGAGCCTTCAAAGTGCAAAACTGCTCCAGGCAGGTAAAGTTAATTTGCTTTCAAGTTAACTTAATTTTTATGCCACACTAGGATCTGCACTTAACGCAACCCTGAAAGTGAATCATAAGGAAAAATTAAACACTTTAGTGTCTCGCTGGTTGCTATGAAGGAAGTTAAATTTTAAATGTTGGCCACTGAAATGCATTTGCTTTTGTTATTGTAAAAGTAAGTAAAGAAAAAGAAAAATTTTTGGTATAAATTGACTCACTGCACCCGCTACCGAAGACTTAAAAATATATTTTCTAATTTAGATTTAGTAGACTGGCATAAATATCAACAAAATATTATTTAAATGTATAAAATTTTCAGTTAGTGTAGATTATTTTTAAGCATGTTAAGTATTAGTATTTTATTTTAACCTTTGTTTTCTTGCCTAAATATCTTCCTGCACACTAGTATAACTTAATTTCTGTAGTTGATGAGAAATTTAGATGAAATTGTACTCTTAGTAAAACCACTGAATTAGAGATTTTTAAATTCAGGGATTTCCAAAATATAAAGTTGAGCTATGCACATTGCCAAAATCTAAACAAAATTCACGAGCATATTCAAATAATTCTTGCAAAATAGAGTATTTGTAGCCTGTAATTTCAATGTATATGCTGTAAAATATTGGAAACTAATGGTTGCACTAGCATTTCTTATGGTTCTGCTGTAAGTCCCAAAGACTGGCATACTCGCAAAATTATTACTAACTCAATTGAAGTGAAAATATTTTTTATTTGTGTGTCATAAAATTATTTTAAAATACTGAGATTACTGCCTGCTGTATATTCTATGTTTATGTTTAAAAACTTTAAATAGCGCCATTTTGTACCTTGAAACAAAATTTTCCCAGGGGAGGACCCCCGGACCCGCCGCTACTGGTTACGACCCAGGCGCCAGAATAATAATCTTAAGCTACCCCCTCCCCCCCAAAAAAATTAATCTCTATCCATTACACCTTGTACCCTCTCAAATGAAATAAGTTCCAGCCCCCTTGTTTCTCTATGTTTGAAGTGTGTGTTTTATGCATTCCACTTTTCCACCAACAGACTTCCATTACTATCCTCTTGTATTTTTGTGAAATTATTTTTGTTCTTCATCATCATTTTCTCCTTCATCCAGATTTACAAAGTTTATTGTTCAGGAATAAGTATTGCTTTGTTTCCTGGCCCTATAATTTATTGACTACCTAAAAAATTTAATTATAGTTAATATTTACTTACATTAATTTTTCATAGTGTTAATGTTGTGTTGGTACCAAATTGTTTTGATAGTCACTTCGTAACGTGAGAATAATGTAGTAAAGCTAGAAAAATTTTTTGTAGTAGAAAGAGAGTAACGTGGTTAATTTTTTTTACTTCATCCTAGTTGAACGGTCAGCAGACTCTGTCATCTCCCAGCTGTTGTCATTGTCGAGCAGCTCAAGCAGCTCTGTGCAGCTCCACCACCTACTGCAGCAGGAGATGAAGGAAGAAGAGCGGTTGTTGAACGTTGCTCAGGACCAGTACCGCTCACTCAGGCGCAAGGAGGTACTAGGTGAGGTAACAGCTTCTTACCTATTGATAGTGAGTTTGTACTCTCAGAGAAGTCTGGGAAAGAGAGGAAACTGTTTATGTGCAGTGTCTGTATTATTTGAACTTATGTGCAATATATTATGTCTCATGTTCGCCAATTTAAGCTTTTCCAAGTTATAAAGTACCATGGCTGCACTAAAACGTTAGGTTATTTTGCTGAATGTATTAACTTTATACAAAAGAGTGCAGTAAAATTATATTAAGATGGTTCAGTAGTGAATGAAAATTTTAGTCCTTTTAGCTAGGAAAACTCAGATTTATTGATTAATCTACAATATTCGTGTAACTAGGTAGTTTATGGTGCAAAATTTTTGAACTTAATAAACAGAAAAACTTAATGAAAATTTATTTACAACTTTTTCCCATGAGAATAAACTCAAATAAACACTTTTGTAATGTATATAGTACATAAACAGTTTTCATAATTGTTTGAACCATTTCAGGTAGACACAAAATTTTGCAGTTACAGTCAACTCCCGATTATCCGCACTAATGGAGGGGGCCGATGCCTCGGATAATCTAAAATTGCGGATAATTGGCTTTTACCCTTTCTTAGATCTTAGAAGAAAGAGAAATGGTCTGATTTATTCTTGCAATAAATGGCAGCAATTTAATACAGCAGTAGACTCTCGATAATTTGCATTAATAATTAGGGGGTATGTGCTAATAATCTAAAAACACAAATAGTAAAAAAACCACAGATATATTATTTATCCAAGTAACATCTCATTAATCCATTCATGCACGGCACTCATTGTTTCACCTGCTGAAAAAGACTTAATCTTCTTCAAGCCTTTTAAAATATGGTTGCGGCATAACACGTTGGTGAATATTATGCGAGTAAACACAGCGTGTACCAAAAAAAAAAAAAAAAAAAAAAAAACTTTTTTTTTTACTATTTAAAGTGAAGTATTTGGCGCGAATAATCTGCACACGGATAATCAGGAGAGTCTACTATATTTTTAATTTTTATGGTTTTATTATTATTACTAAATTATTCAATACAGTATATATTAAATTTTTGTCAGGCATTGCTTGTTTTTTCAAACCATATACAAATCTTTAATTGTTTGAATGTGTTCATAAACAATATTTTCTAATTTGTTCTGTGCTGGTATGTTTTATAATAGGGTGTGGTACATAATTCAGCGCTAAAAGCATTAATCTATAACTGTAGGTTTTGTGAAGCCAATTTGCGAAAATTAAACAATAGCAATCCTAGACAACTGTTTTAGCCAACGTTTAAAACAAAATTGATTCAGGTATTACGACCTTCTGAGGCACAATCTCTGATGCCGAAACCTCGTGCATTTAACTGTGGCACAAGAGATCACACGTAACGAATTAGTAATTTTGGATAAATATTAACTGATAAAGTTGGCAAATACCATTATCTAGGATTGTCATTGAGTATTGTATCCATATTGGCTTCAAAAAAAGCTTAGAAATCAATTGATGTTTTCAGTGTTTATTTATCTACCACACACACTTAAGGCCTCACTCTTTAGTTTTGTAGTTATTTTTGAAAAATTTTTGTAATGCAAATTACTAATACAATACATATATCAAATATTCATTCTGACAGTTTTAACACTTATATATCATGGTGTGTACATTAATTTTTCTGTTACAATACACCAAATTGATTTTTAGATTTTTGCCCCTGAAACATCATGTATTTTGTTGTCAAAATAAACCAAAATGAAGCAAAATAATTTTTTTCTAGCAAACGGTACATTGTTTTAAAAAATGCTCTGGCAGAATTGTGTGTTGCATGACTGTACAACGTCTCAAAATTTTATTTTTTTCAAAGCATTTGGTTAAAAAATACTTGAGTTACTTGCAATTGTTTGAAATAAATGAAAGATAATGGCCTTAAACAGTAGCATATTGCCCAGGCCAAATAATATATAAGCAGAAGTGAGACAGTGCAGCGTGACCACAGAATAAATAAGTAACAGAAGTGACGTGCTGTGGTTTTTATCAAACTCATATTCTCTTCAAGTTATGGTGTCGGAGCTGGTGGATGTTCATTTGTACTTAAATTTTGGTAGGCTTTATTTTGTAATCTGCGAGGAAATTGACATTTAAGGAACAAAACGTTTACAATTGCTAAATATGTAATTGAAATATAAACAAATCACTGTATTTCCAGAAATATAAGTATCAACCAGTGTCTCAAATTTCACATGACTTTGTTCAGATTACCTGTATGCCCCAAGAGCTAGTACGATAGCAACAATTAAAAACCTCTGCGTTAGTTCTGATAACATAGTTTATTCTGTGACGAGACAATGTATTATTTTCTTGGTCACCTGTTACGAGGTACATTAGATAGCTATGTGGCATTAGGGACTGGGTATACAATGTAAGGCACTGATACATTGTTACAACCACCACACAAGGCGTGCAGTCAAGTCATGAGGCAACTGCTACACAAGAGCTGTTGCATTAATTGTACAGTATATTACCAGTACATATCTAAATAAATTATCAATGTAAGTGAATAAGTATTTGGCTGCTAGGTTAAGCCAATTGAATAAAATTACAGAATGTTGAGATACTCACAGGTTGGTACTTTTTGATAGTTTCACATATATAAATGGACGAACACATATTTGCATGGTTGTGTGACTTTTCGCAGTCTAGGCCAACTTCATCAGGGAGCGAGTCCGCAATGTTTTATTATCCGCGTTATTATCCCCTTGATTAGTGCTTATTTTGAGCAGTGGACTATTATGAATGCATACCGTAAACTATCAGTAAAGCAAGGTTTTATTTTAAATTACATCCAAGTTGACGTGAGCAAAGGCCATTAAAGTGTTCCTGAATTTTATGTGTTTAAACAATGTTTTTATTTGGTTTAGTTTTTGAAAAATTTCAGCCATGCTATACATATAAGCAAAGCAGTGTACTCCTTGTACTGCAAACCTTAGAATAAAACTTTTTAGCTGTGATCTATTAAAGTGTTCTGTGTACTTGCAGCTGCCATGGAAACACTTATTACAGAAGAATGTTGCAGAGAAGCCAAACTGCAAGAATATGAAGAAGGGCGTGCAGAGACATCCCGTACTTTACTTAGTTTGTAAGTTTTTTTTATTATTTTATTATTCCTTTAACAAAATAACACATTTCTGTTGACATTGTATGAATTTCAAAGTAACACTCATACAGCAGTTGTGATGTTGCTTTCTACTGGTTTTGAGAAAAGAAAAAGGTACCAAATGTATTGTTCCCAGTGTTCTAGTATAATCTCTAAAAGTAATCAGTAACGTAAATAAAGAATTGCAGTACGTGGAAGAAATGGTGACAAATTGTAGTGTGTGTGTTTAATAACTGTTTAAGTAATCTGACTTGGGTTATAATGCAGGAGTCATGTCATTTCTCTGCAGGGAGGTAGAGATGGACAGGCGGCTAGCTGGCCTGCTGAAGGACCAGACACATATGCACAAGGAACTGGTGGCACAACTTCACAGAGATGAGCAGCTGCAGCGTGCAGCAGTTGCAACACTGCTTGAGAGAGGTGATGCACGCAGTTGTGCGCTGGTGCACCAGGTAGCAGTGGTGGAGCAGCAGCTAGCTGCGCTTACAGCCATGGAGATGAAGCGCAGAAAGCTGCATATGTCTGAACAGATGGTAAGTACTTCTGCTAGTACACTTCCTTATTTGAAAATTGCTAAATAGGAACACAAGCAGGATTTAACTCCCAAATGCAGAGATGCCAACGCCTACGGATTCTCCGTAGTTTCTACGGACAAAAGGTGTAAACAACAAATCTCCAGACGGTGTACTGCATACTACGGACGTTTTGCAAAGTAGCTAGTGCTCTTTTTTTGTCTTTGGTAAATTTTGCATCGCCAAACAAGAAGGCTTATTCTGAGTGTCATGTTCTTTATTTTATTCATTTGGAAATTATTTTACGTTTATTGGTTAGTGACGAATGGCTACTACAGACCGGGCACCAGGCGGAGACATTTTTTGAGTTTTTTGTTTTGCGGCTTGTCCGGCCTGCATGCGCATGTGTGTATGTGAGGGCGCCTTGTGTGTATTCTTTGGACTTCCAACAGCGTTGCTACTAAAGTGATGGTAGACGTACCCATTTTTCGGTGCTCATAGCAATAGTTTTCAGGCTGTTCTGTTACGTGTGTACGAGTGTTATGCGGTATGCGTACCATATTTACCAAGCGACCAACTAACTTCCACTGTTGTCACATACTTCAGTTTGATGCGGAAACATTGCTGTTTACATCGGGTTGTAACTTGTAGTACCGGTAGTAATGTAGAATAGTGGTTATTATAGTAAATTATAATCATAATAGGTGAAGTAAATATTCATGGGCTATTCTTTCAACAGGTGAATCATGTCATGTGATTAATGCATGACCACACAAAAAGACTAAAGATTGTAGTGCAGCGGTTTTGGACAGAGTATGTATGTGAGTGGCAGTGTTTGAAAGCCAGCGAGGTGTCAGAACATAGCTTTTTTTTACCATTTGTAATTGTCATTTTTTAGTTAAACATGGTGGCCATTACGATTGCAGGTGACATGTCACTTCCAAGAAACACATCAAACTCGGTAAAGATAAGGCTGGAACGAAATCGTTAACTTTGTTTTTATCAAGGCAGAGAATTTGAATAGCATTATGAATGCTGAAATGTTTACTACTTTTACAGTAGAATATAATTTACCACTATCTTCTGCAGATCACGCCGGACATTAACAACTAGAGTTGGAGCATGCTACTGTTAACCAGTTGAAGTTGGGGGGTGGAGCATAAAGAGTAAATGTAAATTAATTTGTAGGTCCACTGCTGGTGAGACAAGTGTGAAAATAAGTTCCAAAATGTGTGTACAGATCTTCTGGAAATATGTATAAAACTTCCAAAAAATCTGGAAGTAAATGCATAACTTTCAGAAATATAAGGTGAGTTTAGTATATTTTATTTTTATAATTCATCCATAAATGTATTTTTAAAAACAGCAGGTAAATTGAAATAGTCTGAGTGTGCCTACAAAATACGTACTGTCAAATGTTCCAATTAATTTGTATTCTCGTAGTGTATGCATGTGTGCTGTGTGTGCGTACAAAACAATTTTGGTCATGTGTGATCTTTAGATCCAAGGCTAGAGATAGGTTTAATTTTTGCAGTAAATATCAGAAAACAGTATCAATATGTCTACTGACAGTATATTCAATGCATAAATAGCACCATTTTGCACCTTGAAATGGAAACTTTCCCATGAGATGCCCCCCCCCCCCCCTCGCTTAATAATGGTGGTCGGTGATCCTTTGTGGAAGAGGACTGACTGCTGGTGATACTACCTATATGTTAGCATTCCCTGAAAATGGTGTAGGAAGAGGATGGGGCAAAATGTCAAATGCTGCATAGCACGGGAGTGAATGTGTTCTGAGCTTGAGAAAAGCAGAATGTCAGAATATTTACTAAAAATATCTAAAGCAAGCTTCTGAAATGGGAACACAAAGATTGCCAGTACATATTGATATTATTGTTCTAGCTGACATCTCTTTTAGATTATGTATCATATCACCACAGAAAAAAAACAGTGAAAATTTCCAAATGAAAATGTTATAAAAATACAGCTTCAACTTTAACCCTATGTGTAATTCATCATTCCTTACATTGCGTTTAAAAGGACCATCTGCAGGATTTCTTGACCTCTATTCCTGGAAAGTCAGGGAAAATTAATTTTGTCAGGGAAAGTCAGGGAAACATGTTGTGAGACCCTCTGAGTCAGGGAAAATTACACTAAGAGAGCAGAAAGTCAGTGAAAATGTCCTGGGTATTGCATTAAACTGCCCTCTCCACAGCCTTTCATTTTTGTCTGCTGTGGAGATTTTCTTTCCTTTTCATGAATTTTTCATCTTTCTCCTGTAAGTTTTATTTTGTTTTAGTGAGTGTAATTATTTTTCCTCGGATTGTCACATATGTCCTGGGTATGATATTACACTGCTCTCTTCACAGCCTTCACTTTTTTCTGTTGTGGAATCCACTTTTCCTCTTTTACATGTTAGTTTTTCTGCTCTCTTTATCCTATTTTTTGGTGTTTTATTATTATTATTATTATTATTATTATTATTATTATTATTATTATTATTATTATTATTATTATTAAGTATACTTTTTCAGATTGTCAAATATGGCAGCTGCAACTTAGTTTAGTATATGTATTTATTTCAATGTTACTGATGTGGTTTTTTTTTTTCTTTCAGTTTTAAGTGAGGTGTAGTAAAAAAATTGTATTTTGTAAAGCGAAAATTTTGCACGTTGCGTAATTTGTTATTGTAAGATTTATGACAAATGTGTGTCTGTAAATTTTATAATTGTATGTACGTATTATTATTCTGTAGTACTGTATGTATTTTTGATGTGGTTATAACATCATTTTTTTTTATATATATTAAAAACATTTCAATAGTTACATAAAATATTTTTTTGCTTAAAAGGAGATTGATGGGCAGCTATGGGTATGGTGGAGGCTGAAAAATAAGTTCATTAGATAGGTGTGTAGTTATAATCATATTAATTATGATTAGAGAAATGTTTAATGAGTGGTCAGTGAAAGTCAGGGAATGTCAGGGAAATTCATTTTAATATTCCTGTGGGAACCCTATTAAGCTTTCAGGTTCCCACATACTATCTTAAATACACCTCCCTCCCCCAACCACTTTTATTTCCTTTTCCTTTGCTTAACGCCTAACACTATTTATCCACAAGAAATTTTTTGTATATTTACAGAAATATTCTTAATAATATGAATGAAAATTTAGAAATCTGAATGACTTTGGGCCTCTTTTGTCTCCCACCCCCATCTGTTTCTTAGTTTCCCTTTTGTTTCCCCTTTGTAGTGGCCCTGGTATTTAAAATATATATATTTTTTTAATAAAATTAATTTAATGGCCAACAGCTTAATACGCCCACATCCAATAACAATAATCAATAATCTAAACCACTATAATGAAAAAATACATAATAATAACCACACAACACGAAAATTCTCGAATATCCAAGAACAGCACAAACACGCAATGTGTGCCGAATTCCCGACACAGTATCCAAAAAACCGAACTGCCCACTGCAGTGGCTACTGAAGAGGTAACTGGTATTTAATACAATACTACAATATTGGTCTGCTGTGTCTGCTAGCTTTTCTACTCCCCCTCTCATACTTCGCAGCATGAAAGAAAATACAGTGCTGACAGAGGGTGGCAACATCCCTGTGTTATGTCTTCTCAAGAAATGGCTAAAAAATACATTACCCACTGTAAAAGTTGGGTATGTACATTATACTGGTGTTTAAAAATGATTTTAGGTGTGTAAAAGCAAGGGTGCAGACATTATGTATAGGTAGACATTACACGAGTAAGTAAGATACATATATTCTTTTATATTGTGGCATTCTTTTAAATGGTGAGGAAGCATCCCTTGTTTGTCACTGCAGGCAAATGAACATGATTGTTGTTATAGGCTGTTTGGGATGGAGTGAGTACTGTACCAAAAAATCAAACTTTGAAAAAATCAGTAGATATTTATGCATGTTTACCTAAGTTAACATTACCAGTGGTTGCCTTACTCTTTGTACAGTGGAACCTCATTGTAATGATAACTGTGAATGGCAACAAAAACTGTCTTTATACAAAATTTGTGTAATAGCTACACGATTTACATGTACAGTATTATAGATAGACGGTGCACATAAAAGTTGTTGCAATAGTGAAGTTGGTGTTTATGTTGTACACTTACTTTATAATGAGGTTTCATGTTGTGTATTTATGTAGTTTTGTGTATTCTCCTATTTAAAAATACAATACAGTGGAGCACTCTGTATCCGAAATGGCCGAGACTGAACCATTTACGATAACAGAAATTTTGAATAACAGGAGGTCATTGTTATGGTTGATAGCCGAGATTATCTAGTAGCGTGTTTTATGGTGCACAACAAGTCCACTCTGATGAGTTAATGTTTTCTTTCAGAATGTACAAACAAAGCAAATAAAAATAATATGTTTAACAATTCATCGCAGTGCTAAAATATCACAAATGTTAAACTTGTTCATGGCAGAACTTTGCGGTCTTGTGTCATGAAGGTGGGGTGGGTAATGTGTCTACAGGAGATAGCTGCAGCTGGTGGTGTGCAATAAACTTGCCAAAACCGCACTGAAGATACATGACTCACAAGCGAAAGCGAGCCGACTCGGAACGAGATAGACACAAAGGCTGACATCTGACATGCACAGACATTTGGTTTTCGTTTCTGTGAAGTGATTTGTTTCTTGTGTGACACCGTCAGTGGAAAAATATTTCTCAAGACATACAAACTTAAAATTGGAGGTGGCAGTATATTCTGCTTTGATACCACATATGTATTCACGTTGTTTTTTAATCTGCTGCATGAAATTGTACGTGAATCCATACAGTGCTTTCGATAAAGGAGCGACCTTGGAACGATACAACCACAGGTTTATTACTGACGCATGTTACAGTTAGGCATATACATACCTACAGATCATACAGTGGATGATTAACATGTCACGGAAATAAAATGTAGAATCACTACGTCTTCGCCTGTTTAATCAGCATTGATCCAGAAATGCAAACACCTTTACTTCGTGTAACCCGCCACTTTTCTTTACGAGTGTGTGGTAGATAAATAAACGCTGAAAACATCATTTGATTTCTATGCTTTTTTCGATGCCAATATGGATAAAATACTCAATGACAATCCTACATAATGGTATTTGCCAACTTAACTAGTAAATATTTGTCCAGAATTACTAATTCATTATGCGTGATATCTTGTGCCGCAGTTAAATGCATGAGGTTCCGGCATCAGAGATTGTCCCTCAGAAGTTCGTAATGCTGAAAACAATTTTATTTAAAACGTTGGTTAAAACTATTGTCTAGGATTGCTATTGTTTAAATTTCGCAAATTGGCTTCAAGAAACCTATAGTTATAGATTAATGCTTTTAGCATTGAATTATGTACCACGCCCTCTTAAGGGTTCCACTTTCCATGCCCTTTAAATGCTTTTCAGTGTGTTCTTAAATACGATTTTTTTTTCACGAAACTACTCCACATGTACCCATTGTGCCAATGTTCTAAAAGAAAAAATACTTTGGACTTGGGAAAAATGTAATGGTTAAGCTAATATGCTTATTAAAAACACTGTTTCGAAACCCTTTAACATAGCTAAAATCAGCTTTTTCAGGCTGCTGTACTAACCAGATGTATGCAAAACTCATACAGAAAAGTGCACTATACTATGCTACACACTTGACACCAATAAAATTGTGTGGTCACCGCTTTAAGTATCACATGGTAAAAATGGATTGATGGGAATCTTACACTCTGGTCCAGTGCTTGGCTCAAGGCAATGCAGCACTTGATGTGCACTCTTCACGGTCGCCCTAGTACGGCGCTTCTCAACCTCAAGCATGCAGGTAGGCGATACCCTTTAAATGCAATGTTTTTTTGTTCCATTTCTTCCTTTGCATCACAAATTGCAGTTGGAATAAAATTTACAATGCTGAATTTCAGTTTGTGTCACACATTATGCCAACATCGTAACATAAACTGAAACTTGTACCAGCATCTAGTATTTTAGTACCTGTACCTTCTTTTTTATGAATAGAACTTTTTTCCTTGTTGGCTGCCGCTTGACTCTTCGCCGCCACCAGGTAGCTTATGTTTGGTAGACATTATCTGTAGATAGTTGCTCACTGCACCGCTAGCACATTTAAAAGGAAAATAACATAGACTAGCTCTCTGCTATCCGACAAACCTCATCAACCATTAGTGTCAAGTGTTATCCTTGTATGCATCATTTAGACAGTGGGTACAGAACTGGCGCTGACAGTTGGAATTTAATCTTTCGTCGGGCTGGGCGTAATTGTTCCGCAACTCAGATTACATACGGATAATATAAGTTTCAAACAAATTACCGATACAGGATGCTCCACTGTGCTGATATAAAATCAAATGTAATCGACCCATCTGTATTTCATATTTTTTACAACTTGTATTTTTGATCTTAACCTATTTTGGTTCATATTGGCTGCGTAGTTTGACATAGTATGCGCTAACACAAAGTAATGTGACTCGGTCATTGGACATTTACTGTCTTCTGCACTCTGATTTGCCCACGGTGCTTGCCGTAGTTGTAATTCAAAATTGGACAGAAGTTTTTTCCTTGTGCAATCAACATTATTTCTTATATCACACTCAAAAATAGTATGATTTGTGTATGTGAAGTTATTTGTATTATTTGAATTGTTATGTTTTACTATTGCTAGTCTTTGTATTTGGAGTTACATTTAGCTTTGAAATGAAATTTTTGTATGTGCATAGCAGTGAGAGAACTGAAAGAAACTTAAATTCTCAAACTGTGTGTGTCATTGTGTTACATGTTTGTTTACAGCAATTTTTTGTTTTAATTTGAATAAAATGTGCACATATTTATGTAATTCAAAACATCAGCAGTGCACCTCGTATAAATTAGTCAGTGTACAAAAACGAGTATGATATGGTAGACGTTAATGTGCAGGTATTTATGATAACTAAAATAACGAAGACTGCTATTGGTTGTGGGAATTATTCAACGCTTGTTTGTTTAGTGAGTAAAGATAGTAAATTGCAATTTTTTGAGCAATGCAGTGTAGATGTAAAATGATTATGTTAACAATTCAGCGGAAAGGATTCAAATTCACCATAAATAGAAATTGAGAAGGGCTTTTTTTGAGTGCTCAATTTATCCAAAACCTCTGATACAAAATTTTATTATGCACCACTTAGACATGACTACTACAGTAGAAAAGTTTTGAAGTTTGTAAGGCCTTATTTTTTCTTTGGTTTGTGCTCTCTCAGGCACTGACAACTGAACAGGGACACACCCTGTCCGGTCAAATGGGCAAAGTCCACGGGCATACAAATACACACAACACATATGGACAACACAAAATGAGGAGTGAATCTACCTTTCGAAGACACAACACGTGAATTAGCGACATCAAATGTATTGTCTGTTTCAAATTTACATAATTGAACACACTCACTCAAAGATACATAAGAAAAGGCAATTTATTATCATAATAAGTAGGGACATGCAGCACGGATACATTTACATTAATATAAAAGACATACGGTAATTACCAAAAAAACCGGACTCTGATCCACTCGCCACATTGACGCTTAGCCGGCACGTAATTAACGGAAGAAAGAGAAAAAGGTAAGGCAAAAAAAGAAAGCTAAAAGAAAACAGAACTGATATCAAGGAAACCAAACTAGGGTAAACACCCTATTTAATGAACCGCAGAAAACACCGGAACGCGTGACCCTATTCAAAGAACGTTAACTTACCCATCTGACATATGCCGACGAAGAGTCGAGGTAGCGAGTAACAGGCAACCTTGCTCAGCGGACGCAGGACACAGAGTGCTGGAGCACATGACAGCAGAAGGCCAGGTAGAGGAGGGGAGGGAGAGGGACTAGAGGAGGGAGGCAACAAAGGTAGCCGACGGGACCCGAACATTCACGAAGATCGGCGAGGCGGCGCGGGCCCATGAAACGGGGCGCTTCCCAAACACAGGGGCACAGACGGTAAAGTCCAAGTTCCACTGGGCGCTATAGTCATTCATAAGGCATAGCACAATAAACTGAGGCTGAGTAGAGAGTCCGTACGCAAGAAATCTACGGGGTTCTGGCAAGGCTGTGCTGTCCCTGTAGTTATTGTTGAAACATTATCATGTCTTTAGAACTTTGCATGCTTGTAGCTTAGTTTTAACTACATAGTGGCAAACCACAAATGACACATGCGGGGATGAAAATTAGGATAGAGTTACATACACTGAGGAATTAGAAATAATTTCTTCCACCTAAACAAAATACAGTATTGGTACTAACACACCTGAAGTTAAGCTTAGTGTTTATTGCATCTTAGGTGCACAGTAACCAAGTGACAAAAATACATGTTACAATGTGTGGCTAAGGAGAAGTGACAGAAGGTTGAAAAAGACGAGTTTCCCATCAATATTGTTATGATACTGCCACAGAATAAATAAGGAGTAACAGAAGCGGCAAGACGTGATTTTTATCGTATTCATTTTCTCTTTGGATGATCATGGTGTTGGAGTTCGTAGAAGTTTCGTTAAACTGCAGTTTAGTAGGACCTATTATATAATCTGGGAGGAAATTGACACATAAGTAACGTTACATTATATAATCTTGGAGGAAATTGACATGTAAGTAATGTTACATTTACCATTTATAAATAGTATGTAATTGATATAGAAACAAATTACAGTATTTCTTGAAATATAAGAGATTGTTTTTTCAATGAATGTCTCAAATCCCTCATGGCTTTTTTTACTTTCCTGTACACCCCGAGAGCTGGTACAATAACAATGTTTAAAAAGCTCCATTATGTCGCTTCTAATAGAGTTATTTATTATCTGATGTTGAGCCTCGAATCGTCATGTTAACCATTTTTAAAAATTCAGTTATTATACAAAATAATTACAGTATCGCAAGCACTACAAGTCATTACGTAAAATCAATGTCTCTAGTCCATATGGTATTGTTTATATTCCTGTACGTCCCGAGAGCTGGTTTGAAAACAATGAAAAAAATTTTCTTTGTCGCTTCTGCTACTACTTATTTATTCTGTGATGCTGCCATGATATAGGTATTGAATAATGAACTCGCATCCTTTAAAATCTTAAACTGTGCAAGTAGCTTCTGTGATTAAATGGTATTAATTTAACCAGTTTTTTTTTTCTGCGCATGAATTTTTTTCAGTTCTCATATTATATTATTATATGTGTTGTGTATAAAACATTGTGAGTGCGGTTCTGTGTACTTCATAGTGAACTCCTTGCATTGTTTTACAGACAGAGTTATCACAGAAGCGTATATCTTTGTCTGAAGTGCTGGTTGACTTGTTATCGCAACAATCCAAGAGGCGGAGACAACTTCTGGATGTACTGCAGCGGATGGAGAAACAAAAATGGATTCATGATCCGGTAGTACTATGTAGTAATCTTTAACTGACTACACTAGACCCTCAATTTTACAAGTACTGTCGGTTCTACTTATGACATTTGTAAAAACGCTATCTTCGTAAAATCAATTGAAGCCAATTTTGCCTTTCCCCCTCCCCCTTCCCACTTAACAAATACAGTTTTAGTACATGATCCCAACTAAGTACAGTTTATTTATCCATTCCTACATAAATTTCACCAAAATTGAAAACTTATTGTTAAGAAATCAAAACACACAAGTATAGAAATCAACACAAGAAGTTTACGAACTTACTCAGGTTACGCTGAGTAGTGTAAAATTTTAACTTCAGGCGTTCAAAAAGTGATCTAAATTAAGTTTGCTTGCATGTGTTGCCGTGATCGGACAAACCTAACGTATTCGAGAAACAACTCTAGCAGATTAAGGGCCGTATCTATAGACCTCTTTCGAATGACAACCAACTGCTCGCCAATGCTTTCTCTTTGGGGATAGCAGTTGCTTGTCATTCGAAAGAGGTTTATAATATCGGCCCTAAGTTTTGTAAAGGTAACTCTTTAACTTTACAGTATAACAGAAACCATATAAAATGATACTAGTAGTGAATTTGATACCGATTCTGCAGTGCCATTCATTATCACAATAAAAACAAGATGCACACAAGGGATGCTGTAATACACAATGGGCCGCATTTGTTTTCATGCAGTATCAAGATGGCGTCCATAACAATTGAGGCCATGCAAGTCACAACAGCATTGCCAGATGCAACTGCATTTCCAGAGTTGCCATACCTCACGCTGTGCACGGTACACAGATGAATGGAGATTCTCAATTCTTCAATTTTGCTTCTGAATGAATCATATCTACGAAAGTGCTAATGGTGTAACCACTTGTAATTACCAAACATTTTTAAAATTAACTGCATACACAAACTGATGGTAAAATCACAAGGCTGACGTCGTCCGATTAAAAAGATACCCCTTAGTTGACTGTTAAAATGGCTGGCCCTTAAAAAAAATTAGAACCATAAATTTTATCAAAAAATGGGGCACTTGTTTTGATTTGTGATGGAAAATACAATCCATGTAACAGCATACAACTCCATAGTTTACAGCATAGCTTTCAAATGGTTTTTAGGTTACCAAAAATTTTGACACCTTCATATAAGACGAGTAGCAATTTTTGAAGACCAGAAATATGTAAAAATATTTGTCTTATATGCCAGGAAATATGGTAAATTGTAGGCAAATCTAAGGCAACCATTTGGTCGTTTCTGTATTGTATACTGTAGTGTGTTTTCTAAGGTGTTAAAAAGTTCTGTGCAGTAGTTGAATGGTGACAATACCAGGCTATCGCATAGCTTAAGTTGGAGACCTTGTGTCAAAATGTGTTTGAATTTTTAAAAGTGCTTAACAAGACTGTAACAGCCACTCTCATTGTATATTTTTTCCTAGTTAGGTAAGGGTCAAAAGTTACAACAAGGTTGCGATGAAAGTTGCAGTGGGGGACGTGATTGTTATTTTGGTGAACTTACCGTATTTCCACAATTACAAGCCGCCCCCAATTGTAAGCCGCACCCCCTAGTTTGGGAAGTCATCCAAGAAATTTATATTTTTTTACATAACTTTTTTTTCCAGTTATAATTTATAAGTCATGTCATAACATTTCCTTCAGAACTACTGCATAAATCACAAACGCCGACGTCAGTAAAACAATCTTTTGTGTTGCTTATGTGTGCCCTCTCGCCCGTGGTGCTCTGAAGCGGGAAAGGTCTGTCTAGTGGCTGACTGAGCCGTACGTTTATCGATCGGTCTCGCCTCGCCACCCCCCTTTGTCTATTTTCGCCTCTACCTGCTCCTCTCCGCCAGCCGCCCACCCTCTCCAACCACGCCACGTTATCAAGCAGCTGAGGATGTGAGCCACACCAGACACAAGCGGCTGACAGGCTTCATAGTCACGCGCTGATCTTGTGTTAGATGTTTATCCAAATGTGTAAACAGTTACGCACATAAATTGTTTTGTGTATGGTGTTTGTTTACATTTCTCCGTGTCTAACATGGCGGCAGACTTCTAGTAGCGCCGAAAAATATTACGTGAAACATATTATTTGTACTATTTATGCAGAGCAAATCAACTGCTCACTATACGTTTATAACTTTAATGCTTTTTTATTGGTTATCATCATACATATTTACTTAATTTACTTAATTTATTAACCACAAAATGAGCAATCTTCGCTTGTTGGCCGCATCCCCAATTCTTAGGTCTAAAAATTGGTAAAAAATGTGCGGCTTACAATTGTGGAAATATGGTATAATGTTTATTAAATTTTTCAACATCTTGTTGTTCCCCATGACCATGAATATGCATTTTTTGTCTGTATTTAATTTATAGTCTATTTTCAGTGCAATAGTTGTGTAGTCTACCTAGGTCCTCATTTATTTTTTTAACTACACTTTCAATTTCAGTTAAATCTGTTTCCGGATGTAGGTAATTGTGTGTTGTCAGTAAACTTGTGGTTTGAAACATATTTAAGTGGCTTGGTGAGTTCCGAAACATTTACTGTATAGAGAAAAGTAGTGGCGCTAGTATACTTCTTTGAGGGGCTCTGGTGTACACATACCTGTTCTTGCTTTTATTGACTCCGGTTGTTGATTCTAGGTGAACCTGTTACATTCGGTTACTTAGGTATTCATGAAATACAGTAATTTGAATTCATTTTGTGAAACTTCAATTTTCGCGAGCCTCTCTAGCAGCATATTATTATCGACGGTATTGAATGCTTTGTAAAAGTCTATAGGAATTAACTATACACTATACCGCTTTTGAATTAACCATTGTTTTTAACATATAATCGGTTATATTGGCCAGGGGCATGTACGTGCATACCGAGTTTGATGAAATTCTGAAAATAGGTTCCTTAGATATTTTGTGTGATCATATGTCGTTCAGATGGCTGACATTAAGGAAATACAAACAGAGCATGAACAAAATCAGAAAAGCCAAATCACCTTGATACGTTAAGTTCTATATGCATACCATGAATGAAATAGTTCTGGAAAATGGTTGCTTTGACTTTGCACAACCCAGATTGTTTGTTTTACGGAATGAACAAAATATGCAAAAGTCAAGTCAGCTTACCAAGTAGTATATGTGTACCCAGTTTGATTTAATTCTGAAAATTATTTCTTCTGATCTCATACTATGCTAAAAGTAGAAAAATGGCCACCATTTTAAAAATTTAATATTTTGGATGTACGGTAAATCAATAGGTTTATGTGTATTCACTCATTTGTTTGTTTACTACTTTTTCTGTCACTTTTGACAGAGTGGGGAAAATTATAATAGGGCGAAGATCTTTATATTCACATCATTTGAGACGTTTGGTTGCAGAATTATTTTAGAAGATTTCCATACTGTGGGGAAAACATAGTTAACGATTGAAAAATTTGTAATGTTTAATAGTGCTGATACACAGTAAGTAGGGGCAACAACTGTTTGTTTTATTTTTATACAATATTCTAGGTTATTTTTCTTAAAAATTGGTGTTATTATTTACAAAAGGCAAAAGGGGTGTATGGAAAACCCAACAAAATCATTTTTTCAAGCAAGGGTCACCAAGTTTCCAAGGGAATGTTTGATTTTACAAACGCTTCAGTTGTGTCCTTAATGAATTCAATCTTGCCATCCTTCTTTCTCTTCACATTGGCAAAAGATGCAATTAGTGAACATTGTCGCTTGACACCATGGCTTCAAGAAACATTTTCGAGTGACTGGTTTTTATATATTTTACTGTTAATATGCTTTATGCACGAGTCCCACGCTACCGACAATTTGGAAAAATTTTAGTTCTTTCGTTACTAGCATACAAGCAATCCTTCGAGAACTCGGCTGCACGTTGCTTTGCAGTGACTGTGGGTTTTGGCATTTTAAAAATATAATAACTCCATGCCAGTAGTCCATCTAATTAATTAAAAGTAGAGCCCCGATTTAATGAATTCGGGAATAACGAAAACAGAGATTTAACTAAAGGATTTTTAGGTACTATCAAAAATTACCTAAAATGTATGAAATAACTAAGTAACTTTGATAAAATAAAATATTAAGTGTAGTGCAAGTCTATTAAAAATACGTGTACAGGCCGCAGTTTATTCATTTTTCTCCATAGATAATGTTAAACCATCCGTCGAGAAACAAAAAAAAGATTGTTAAAATTTGTTGAAAACTTTGACCGCAGTAGGGACTTCGAGCTGAGCGTGCGCGGCTGAGCAAATGACGCTGTGTTGCATAACAAATGCGAACCTAGATCCTCGTCCTGGCGGTTGGCGAGTGAACGAGCATCTAGATACCCAGTCCACGCAGCGCGGCAGCGGGCAGCACTGGTACTAATTCACAGATAGTGCTTCGCGTCTCCGTCAGAATGCGCTAGCATGCAGCATGCTTTACCAATTAATTCTTTTACCGATAGAATGCAGTGGTGTCAAGTGTGATTATTTTCTGTCTCGTCCCGTGATAAAACCAGTGTACGTATCTATAAAAATAAATACGTTGTTATTATTATATGTATTTATGCCAGGGCCGTGCCAACTATTTTATGAGGGTAGGGGGGGGGCGAAGTAATATATTTTTCAGTTGAACTAAACACTGATCCCACTTATTAAGAGGGGGGGGGTCCAGGGGTCCTGCTCCGGGAAAATTTTGATTTTAAGGTGCAAAATGGTGCTATTTAAGCAGTTCTCGAACGTGAATATTGAGTAATCGCTGGCAGAAATATTAATATTTTTTAAAGAAAAAATTTCAATGCAGTAAAGTGATCCAGGAAAGTTAGTGTTTCAAGATGAAAAATAGTGTTGTTTAAGCAGTTTTAGTATTTAAATGCTAAATAATCACTGGCAGAAATTATTTTGGTGTACAGATGACTCCAATTGTTTGGAATGAATGGCATACCCTTAAAGAACAATTAAAAACATTAATTATACAAAATTTACATTAAATTTTTAAGGAAAATTGAACAGAAAAATGTAACAAAATTAACACACACGGTAGAAATAATTTTAAGATTAAAATGTATTATGCCTACTTAATTAACATGACATGATATTGTTACGCCGATAAAATTGTGATAATTTAAAATTTAATGGAAGAACCTTTTTTTTTTTTTTTTTTTTTTTTTTTTTTTTTTTTTTTTTTTTTTTTTTTTTTTTTTTTTTTTTTTTTTTTTTTTTATTATCAGATGGTCATTATATTTTGTCAGGTTAACCTTTCGCTTCATGTTCGTGAGTTCCGTACTTGAGCTAGGCCGAGGAGGTGTTGTTGAAATTTTGGATGTTTTTTGTGCAGTTTTTTTTTTTAGCGATGTTGCGCACGGCGCGAGTTCACTGTTCATTTTTTTTGTGCCATAAGTAACAAGCTGAGTTGTCACCTCTTAAAGGTGTGGGGTGAAGAGTGTCTGAGCACTCATAGCTTTTGGTTTTTTTTCTCAGTTGGGGCCACTGTACACTGTGGCTTGATTTGTGTTGTTTCTGCTGGCATACGCGACCTTGGAGTGAGGTTATTGATCGGAGGCGTACATCCACCCCTCCCCCACCATCGCTTGCCCTTGCTCTCTCTTTTTCCCTTACTCTCACTCTCTCTCTCTCTGCATGCGCTGCGCAACGACTCTTTCGGTCTCTCTCAATTCTGACACTCTCTCTGTCTTTCCCCTCCCCTCATCCTCACTCTTCCATCCTCTACTCCACCTGGCGTGTGTAGTGACGCATGTGTTTTATTGCAAGCGTTGCTAGTCTTTTTCGAGTGTCTGGGATGTGTCGCTTTGCTTATTTGATTGGTCGTTGTGTCTAGTTTCTGTTGGGTGATTGGTACTTTTACTCCACGGGGTCGATACTCGTTGGCATGTTAGTTAGTTACTCCCGCGAAGAAATCCACTGAGTGTTTGAGAGTTTTCGTATGGCATGTTTTGCCATCATTGCGAGAGTCGCTTGGTTATCGTGGTACGAGACAGACGAGGCGTGACCCGCGGAGGGAGTCGTGGACTTTTCATCATATAGTAGTGATGCGACTTGGGGAAGAAGGGATTTGGTTATAAATAGAATGTGTCAGGGAAGGATGCTGAGAAAACCCTTTAGGTGCCAGTATCGCTAATGTAAGGAGCTATCGCTAGTGTAAGGAGCTCAGCAAAACTAGAGCAGAGACTCTTTTGCCTCAGAGCATGGTCGACGGCCATGTGGCTGCCCCCTGCAGCATTGCTGTTATGAAGTAGTGACTAGCGATGTGTTGCACCCCTGTTATGGCCAGGGTGACGCCAAGATCACACTGTCAGCACTGTACATGAGGCGGCCGTGGCATGCCAGATAAAAAAGTATGCATGTATATAGTAATTATACTACAGATTTTAATGCATGCTTTGCTATTATACAGATCAACGCAAATCACGACACAAGCAGACAACAGATGGTGTCATGGAGAGAACCTCCCGCACATGTGCTCCCTTGAATGTCTGGGGCAGGACTGCCGACAAAAAGTGGCAGGACGCGCTCTAGTAGCGCAGAATTGCCCGCCAAAACTTACATACAGAAACAGATATCAACTAAAATTATAATTTTTTTTTCCGAAGTTGAAACGCGTCATACTGAGTAGTTTATTGTTTACATTTGGTCTATTAAGGGTTAGGTGGACTTCGATTTCTTGTCCAGTTACTGGCCATGAATAATGTTTTTTTTTATACGTTTTTGCAGTTATTTTTTAACATTTTAGACGAGAGATATTTCTTTTATAATTTGTCTTTTCTTATGGTGATATCGATTTCACTATTTATTTATTTATTTTTTTTCCCTTGCTGTTAAAATTACATTTTATTGTTTTGTTTTAAAAATCTCTTTGATAGTTAAGGGCCAAGGTACTAATTCTGACAAACAGTCCTTTATTTTTTTTTATTATTTTAAAAGTTCAAATTCTTGTAGAATCTTGCCGACTAAGCTGCTGTAACTATTTAAATTTAATTGTTCTGTGTGCGTAGTTGTGATTATTATTTTTTTTCTGTCGATTTATAGGCTAAAGAAGCCTTACTGACCTATTTTTGTGAGATTTTTATTGTAATGTTGTAGGAAAGCGAACACTACTGCTGTAGTCTTGGTTAATAAATGTTTTAGAGGTGTTTAACTGATGCAAAGCATTTTATTTCAAGTATAGTCAATCCTGAGTAGCCTGCAGTACGAGAGTTAGTGTTGGTGTAGAATTTTTGAAAGTTTTAAAATTAATTTCATTTTCTCTAGATTTATTATTATTATTAGTTTTTTATTTCAATTCTTCGTCAGTGCGCTTTAGTGGACTTAGTATTATTTTTCTTTAGTTATTACAGTACTGTAGTTTTAGTGTAGAACCTAACAGATTCCTGAACCTCTCACTTGGTAACTGACTATGCTCCCTAAGAACGGCTGCTACCCCTGTTGTGTGAAGTTTAGTTGGGGCTTTGTGCTACCCCTGTTCGCGAAATTTATTTATTTCATTTAGCACATGTTAGAGGTGGTTTCTAGTTTTGCTGAATTTATCTTTTTTTGTCGTTGTCTTAATTGCTGATAGTTGTGTTATTTTATACAAAACGGGTGAAATCGTCTGCGGTCTAGCTGACGACAATGAAGCCCATTACACGATTGGTGTTGGGCGCCTAGCTAGTGTGTGTCTTGTTGAGGTTAGGGTGGAGCCTACTGGACTTTCAAATGAATTTTGTTTGTTTGTTTGTTTGTTTGTCTTGGGCGTAGCCTTGCTACTAGACACTAGTGACGTGGTTGGTTACTGAAGTGAGACTCAGGATCTTTTTTTTTCTATTAAGTTTTAGATAATAAATAATTTTATTTAAATAAGAGCACTGCATGAACTACTTTCAGGTAGGGTATGTTCCCCGAGAGAAAATGAACGTGCAGTCAGTCTAAAGTAAAGGCGGAAATAAAGCTTAAACTCCAGTTAGGCAGTAGAGTTGAGGCAAGTGAAGGTGAACATAGCTTACTACGACAGTCTTAGGTCACTGTAACCGAAGACTTAGTCGACTTGCAGTCAGGCAATAGGCACAATCCAACTAGCAGTTTTAGTAGGAAATATTTTTCTGACTCTGACGTAGAACAGAGAAACACTGACAAAAATGGAAGGTTGTAGATTTGTGATTAATCCAGGATTTTATGTTGCAAAAGCTCAGAGGATGTGACTGAGTACTTGAAAAACTTTAAGAGGGCAGCTACGGTGAACGGTTTGGATGATGTCAAATATGTTCTATTTTTTCCAAGCTTCTTGAGAGGTGCCGCAGCTTTGTGGTACGACAGCTTAGGGGAGAAATTGAGGGAATTGACTGCCTTCAAAGATTGGGAGAAGGCTTTAAAAGCTGCATTTGTTCGTGTTGGTGAGACAGAGGATCTTGAGATGCGCTTGCGCATCAGAGTACAGGACACCGACGAGACGGTAGAGGAGTTTGTGTACGACATGCTGAGCATGTATAACAAGCTCGATGCTGCGATGTCGGAAGCAACAAAAATTAGGTACATACTGAGGGGCCTTAAGGGGGATTGATCCCTGTCAGATCGGTTTAACTGTTTTTCTTATAAATCAGGAAATAGACACGTTGTTTTACTTTTCTCATGCTGACAAGGCATAGTTTGTTGTCTCATTCACTTTTAGGAATCCATATGGCATTGTTTCTGATTATGTTGCGACCTCTGTAGTCGCTCCCGTAAATAAAGCAATTTTTCCTTTTCAGCTGTTTCTCGTTGCAAAATAATGAATATATTATTGTTCCAGCAATTACAGAAAATCGATTAAGCTTGTATCTATGCCTTGTCATGATAAAAGCTTTGATACATCGACTGGAACAGAAGTTATCGAGAAGATACAGATAAATCCAAGGTGGTAGGGATCAATACCCCTTAAGGCAAGCCTAGTAGAAAAAGTAATGCTGCTCAAAAACGAGACAGTGGATCAGTTATTGCAGAATCTACATAACAATACACAATTGCACACAATAAATTCTAAAATATTTTGGTTTGGACATAAAAACTGAATAAGATATGTAAGCATTAAAATTTATGGAATAACCTTTAAGTACAATTAAAAATTTGTATTGCATTTGACGAAAATTGTACAGAAACACACATGTTACGTTATCAGTTTTGGGTAGAATTATGTACTAAAATCATCACAAAAAATACTGAGCAGTCATAACAAATTCCGAACACAAAAATTTTTTTAATATTTCAAAACGTACTTTCTTTCTGATGTCCTAATCACAAATTCTCGCAGGACTTAATCCAAGTCGTTTTGTGCTGCGATTTTAGTGTGTATGTACAACAACAACAACAGGTGTGCAAGTCTTGTATTTATTTATTATTTTACCGTTATCTCGTAAACTTTTACTTCTGTTTTCTTTAATTTTATTCTTTCTTTTTTTTCCCCATAAATATTTCATGTAAATTGAATTTACCTCCGTTTCTTACATAACATTCCTGAAAATTAAACTTTTTTTTTTTTGGGATGGGGGGTAAAAAATATTAAGTTGGATTTAACGAAACATTGATTTAGAGTAAACATTTTCAGGTCCCGAGGCATTTAGTTAAATTGGGGTTCTATTGCAATCTCAATCTTAACACCACATGCACTAACAACTTACTGAAACTTATAGCAATATAAAAAACAAAGATTAATTTTTAAGATATGTGTCACTTATTGCTGTTTTCTGCAATTCGTAAAAGCTTTAGTATCTGCATCCGCTGCTTCGTTGCAAGCATGCTACAATGCAATGTGTACATTCATAATTGATCATGGCAATACTATTGATGGTGAAAAGTACAGGCACTCCGGTGGTTACAAGCGGAAGCTTGGAATGATGTCTGTGGATATCTTCGTTGTTTTTGTTACAGGCCCGGCGTTGTTTATGTTACGGTATCCGAGGTTAAATCAAGTGATTATATCGAAAACTTAAATAATAATAACTTTTTTAAGTATGTCTTGTTGATACAGTATGTATTAAAAGCTGATATGTATATCACGAACTGTGTAAAATGCCTTCGGAGGTACTAGGTCGTAATGGGACCCGAGGTTATGACCTAGTTTTGCATTTTTCGTATTAATTAATATACTCTTACTCTTAAGAATTTATGGGATGAAAATATATAGTATGGACATCAAACTGTGACGATACGCCATTATTTTTGTGTTTACAACGGTATTTTTCGCACCTTTGTATAATCATTTAACAAAAATTAAAAATCGAGTTTATTCGTTTTAAAACATTAAAATTCACGTAAAAATTTGTTTTATCGCTAATGCGAATTTTGCATGCCCCTAACAGTAATATGTGCATAATTTTATCTTGAAAATATTTATTTCATTCTGACCAATTGCTGTAGATTTTATAGCACCGTATATACTTGTGTATAGTGCGTCCTCGTGTATATAGTTCGCATCACGATTTTTGCAGCAAGTTCTAGGGAAAAAATTTAAGAGGCCTCGCCAGCTGCCAGGAAGACTATGGTGGATTGTCAGGAAGGGGGGAGGAAGGAACGAAACATGGCTGACAACAAAGAAAAGAGAGAGGAAAAATAACATTCACACTGGCTACAGAGTGATGGTGGCAGAGAGGATGGAAGTGAACCTCAAAATGTGGGAGAGGGGGCGGTTGTGGCTTACCTCACCCTTGTCCACTGCTATATCTATAAATAGCCTGCCAAGGTCCCTTGTTGCCTGCAGCCAGCTCAGGCGCGCGTGTGTGTGTGTGCACGTGCATGCGCATGCGTGCGTGCACACACACACACACACCTACACAACAGTCCTCCCCCTCTTGCTGTGTTGTGCGTTTGTTTGCCGTTTCCAGCATGTCCCCCTTCACATCTTCCACTTCGAGATAAAGTGCCATGACAGCAGAGCAAGCTTGCCTTTTTTATTTACTGTCCAGAGCTGAGAAAAAATAAAAGGCTCAGGAATGTGGCAAGGGATGGCTACAAGCAGAGGGCTGTGCTGCCCCAACCACCCACCCTGCCTTGCCTTCACTCTCCTAAGAGTAAAACAAAAAACAGTGTCACTCTTTTTGTCCCCTTTCTTTCCCCATGGAAAGATAACTGATCACAGACACGTCAAAATTAACTTCTCATATTGCTTCCAACAAACTTTAGGTCCTGCCATTTCAAACAAAAAAATTTAGGGTTTTTGCAGTGGCAGTTACAGCATAGTTGGAGGTGGGGGGAGATTAAGATAAGGAAGAGAAGTAATAATGGAGGAACAGGACAGTGAGAACATTCTCTCTCTCTCTCTCTGCCTCCCGATCTTGATACCCCCTAGTTTACGACAACTCCGCCTTCTCCCTCCCCCCTTCCAGCGGCAGCCTTTTTTTTTCAACATTTTTTTTTTTTTTTTTTTTTTTCCCATGTGTAGTGCGCACCCCTGAATTTTTGTTAATTGTTTTGGAATAAAAGTTTGCACGATACACAAGTAAATATGGTATGTATTTATTATCTTATCAATTCTGAATGGCCAATAATAGGTTTTAAGTTGAAGCTATCAGCATAATAGTCTGTTATGTTCAGTTGGATTATAGTTGGGAGGATGGATGTGTTTAAGAATAAATTGTTAGGGTCGTCTGGGTTTTGGACATCTGTAGGGATTGAACTAATATGTGGCATGGCCATATTAAATGTTTTGAAGTCTTTCTATAGTAGCTTTGGGGGCCTGCGTTTGTCATTAGTATTTATATAATAATTAAGTTTACTGTTGTTATATTTTCAATGTTTAGATTTTTAGCATAATATAACATATCTAACTAAATTTTTTTTTTTTCCGAATTTCATCAAACTTGCGTTTATAAATGTGTATCGTTATTCAAAACTATTTCTGTATTGTGAAAGCAGTAGCCAAGCAAAAAATTCTGTAATTGTGAACTTTAATGACAGGAGAACCAAGAGTGTTGTGAAGAGGACTTCTGGCTGTGCCAGTATCAGCGACTGATAGACTGTCGACCATGCAGTCTTGTGGAGGTGGAGCGCCACCTGGACCCTGCACTAGCTCACTGTCTCGTCATGTTCGGGGCAATACACTGCCTGCCATTCCTATCCAGATGGCTGCAACCACCAGAGCTTCTGCAGCAACTCACAGATGACCAGTTACAACAGGTACAGTGCCTGCAATGTTCATTACTTGAGTAGTTATGTTCTGTAAACCCTCAGCTTTGCTAGACTGTCAAAGAGTAACCAACATTCAAGGGGGCAAACCTGGGAAAATATGCAAGACCTTTATTAATTACACATGTTCATTGGCACATAGCATAAAATATAGGACTTTTGTTAACTATCATTAATAAGTATGCATAGTTTAAAAAATCTGATTAAAATTTATTGTATATTTTATCTTTAATGAAGTGACAGAATCCACTCGTATCATGTCTTAGAGGGTAGTCACCTGCTTTTCACTTCAAATTGTTGAAATGTTTAGGAAATTCTTTTTTTATACTTAAATTTCTGCCTTCTCCCAAGGTGACAAATATGAAAATAAATCTCACAAATCACCCTTCACATGAATGACATAGTGTAGCTTGTAGTCTTTTTAAACTGAGACTGTATTACTTACCGTTATTATTAATAATAATGCTTAATTAGTTGAAGAATTAAAAGAGTGATCAGTACTCAATTATCTTAAACATTATGCATAAACAAGTTGACTACCACACTTTGGCACTTATCTGCTTGATTTATTCGTTGGCCACAATAATCAGAATTCGGGAAGCGATATTAGAGAAAACAAGCAAAGTTATTGTCACAGAATAACTTTTATTGTGGATGGTTGAAATACGAACACACAGATGAAGTGCAAGTCTGGGCCATCGGACAGGTGTGTTCATTGATGGGACAGCCAAAAAGTAGCTGTCGGTTCTGGCAGGGCAGGCTGACATAAGCCTCGTTGGACAAAAGTCATCTCAGTACTCCTGGATGAGAATTGGGTACCGCTCTGTCAGCCCTCGCCTGACCTTGTTCTCTAACTACCCCCGAGGTATGCTTTAACAAGCACCAGAAGGGCACCCGCAAAGTGCTAGTTTCTGAGTGTTCAGCTGTTTTTTGCCAGAGGGCACATTATCCCAGGAAGGATACCCTTCGCCTACACCACGATGGCAACTAGGCCAAGTGGGAGTTCCTGTTTGCAATTCCAGTTAAACTCTGGGCATTCTGTATAGGCAAAGGTCACAGTATGTGTCCCGTGTAACAGATATAGTCCTTGGAAAGGTGTTTTGGATCCCACAAACTTTAAGAGGATGCAAAAAGATTAAAGCACAAATGGTCTGAATGCAACAGGTGAAAAGTAGCTGTGTGAAATGCTAGTTTATTGTAACTAAAAACAGAACCACCCTTATATTGCTGAGAAAACGATGAGCCAAACCATTACATTGACGCTCGTTGGAGGTATTAAGGTGAAGTTACCTTTAGGCGTCTTAGTTTGGCCCCTGGGAGCAGGGTGCTTGTGGCTCCGTAAACAGGGCTCTTGCTGGGAAGGGTCTCGGGTGCTGTAGTAGGTGGGGTTGTTTGATTTCTATTATGTGTCTTTCTGGGCGAGGAGGTGGGGCAATACAGGACTTAGGATGAGTGGAACGGCGAGTTGGTGCAAATGTTGGGTCAGAATTATCTGGCAGAGTTGGGCTAGGAGATTGAGGCAGTGGGGAGGTTGAGAAGGCTTTTTCCGGTGTCGGAGGCAGAGGAGATAAGGCGCGGGTGATATTACAGCACCCGAGAACGTATCAGTCGCGATGCGGTGATCCGGGGAAGAGGATGTAGCCTGGGAGAGTCCTCTCTTCCTGGTTCTCACCTCGACGACGTGCAGCTGCGGCGTCCCTTAGCAGAGTGTAGACGTGAGGTGCAGCAGGGCCCTGCCCACCGGCTCTTCTACCCTGGGCCAAGGCGACCCGTTCCCTATACTGTCTGCCGGCCCTCCTTCGAGGCATACGGTCATGAATGGATTAACGAGAGGGGGGACCTTCCCTCCTCGAGGCCCAAATCAATTAGCAGAAAAGAAATAAACAAACCGTGTAGCGTTAAGGGGGTTGACTCGCGAGATTATTGGGGAAACTCTGGGTGCGGCTTCCAGGGGGCCAATGCTACTGCGCCCTGGCACCTGCTGTTGGTGATGCGGGGCGTCGGGGAGGCGTATCGGCGCCCTCTGCCTCCTGCGATTGACGGCGCCGCTAGGTAGGCGTCGACTATCCCAGTCGGTGAGATGCGGGATGACGCAAGGGGCGTATTGGCGCCCTCCGTCGCTGCGATCGGTCGACGCCGCTTGGAGGCGCCGGCGATCCCAGGCCGGCGAGCTAACCAATGACGAAAATCCCCGACGTTGCTGGGAAGGCCGGAAGGGCCGCAAGAGAGTTAGCTATGATTATCCTTTGGCCTCGGGGCGAGAGGTCGCGGGTTGGAGTCTGGAAAGGTGACAGGTGGGATTTGGAAAATAAACCAGGAGGGAAAAGAGCGAAGCAGACAAACAGAGTTAAGGTGGAGCTGTGTTTATTATAAATAATGCACAGCCCCAGCCTGTACCCAAGGTAGCTTCCCTTGTTGACAGTTTCCTCCTGCCACCTAACTCTAAACGAGACTCTCGGCGAAAAGGGCGAGGGCTGCCCTACACGATTGTGCGGTAAACTAGGCGTGAACTCGGACCTCGCACTGTACTGCATGTGCGGGTGACGGCGGCCGCTGGAAGGCTGCGAGTCGCTGCAATAGCTGGCAGAACTTCCCGGCGGAACTGCCTCCGATTTTTTTTTTCCTAACCTACCCTAACTACTAAGTTATGTGTGAGGCCCGGGGAAGGAGCGGGACTAAGTGCGTCTCAGGGCTGAGCCCCATACGCCTACAAGGGGGAAGTTTCATGCAGAGGAGGCATGCATCGCGGCAGAGAGGGATTGGGCAGACATGGCCGCAATTGGGGCCATGTCTACCTCCCTAAGTGTAC
>PNEQ01042517.1:50019-81674 GCA_003012365.1 Medauroidea extradentata | reverse complement strand
ATGTTTCGGACGTTCTGGCTGTCACGTCGGCCGCCCTCGAAGGGTTAAGACGCAGTTGGGACAGGTATCTATGACGTAGGTTAGGCGGGTTTCCCACTATGAGCCACCCGGGCTTTGAGTCATCGGCCAGCCCTCAAGGTGTTACGAAACAGCCGCCGACCACTGGCCTCCAGGAACATGGCACGCAACAATATATACTGCAGTAGAAGTGAATATCGTTTGGTCACCACTTAACATCTAGGTCCCTAGCTCTGGTACTGCAGTAGAAATTTTTTTTCCACTTTACTGAGAAGACGCAGCCCTTATATATAAACTACAATTTTTATTCTCTTAAGTGATACATACACACATGTTTTACGAAAACACACACTTTTTTCACTTTGTTAGTTTGTGTGTGAAAATAGTGCATTTAGAAAATATTACTTAAGCGTAGTTATGCTACTTTTCTCTTAGTGTACTAGTTTATTATATTGCAGAATAAAAAAAAATATTACTATCCCACATACAGTACAATTAAACTTATTATTGCCACACTACGACAAACTCCGCTATGTTGCTCCGTACATAAATATACGTACAGCCTTTCCTTTAAATAACTTCGCTGTTAGATAGAATAAACAACGTTGAATATGATTGTACTAAGAAGCATAAACGTAGCCTTCGTTTTTATTTCGCTGGTATGTGCATCTCGCCGCGTGCCTTCATTTGTCAGCTAAGCAAGGAATTATACACCACATTTTTTTATGTTGCCGTACTGCGGTAAATAATTTTACCAAATTTTCACTTTTCCATGTTTTTAAAAACGTTTACAAATAAGGAGGGGTAGCATCCGTGTTCCTTATTCGCGTTGATAATTTTACCATAATTTAAAAATACGCAAGATATTCAATAAAACAGTATAATAGTTGTTCGTTATATCTTAATTCGAACATAATTACATGTATATATATAGGCTATATATTTATATATAAGTTATAGGTCTATGTGTGTGCGTGTGTATATATTCAACGTGGACCAGAATTAATGTGCCAAACTCCGGGACGGGATTGTTTGTGTAAAATAAAGTGGGGTTACACTGACCAACACTATTGTGTGATGAATAATAAGGGAGCTATACGACTTTGCAAACAACATTTAGAAATGCATTTTTTTAAATACTAGTAAGTACAAGAGATGGAGCTAACAAAATCGGCATAGAGCTCTAAGAATTAGAGCAAATTAATCTGTGAAAATGTGGTGGACGCAACGTTCCCCTTCACTGCTAATCTAGGGGTTGCTCAACTTATTGTTTAAGTAACTTTTAAATTCCAAACCGTAATAAACTATTAGATACACATCATTGCTTATCGTGCAAAATGAAGGGGAAAGTACCTCGTGTTGATTAACTCCGGTAAACCGTTTTCGAGAAAATGCTAATTAAAATACGTAGGCGCAGTTTAACCCCGCAGAGGTAGGCAATACAACATCTTTCTAAGCCATGCTAATTGCAGCACTGAATGGTTATATTGACTACAATAGCGAGAGGAACAGCCACATCTGGGCGCACCACAATCCCCACCACATGCACCCTATGGGCAACCAAGTGCACTACAGTGTCAACATGTGGGCTGGCATTGTCAACAATAATTTGTTGGGACCTTATTTGCTACCTGACCGCCTCAGCGGAGTCCATTACTTAACGTTCCTGCAGGATGTATTCCTGGAATTGCTGGAGGAAGTACTATTGGCAATTCGCTGCACCATGCGGTTTCAACACGATGGGGGCACCACAGCATTTTTCTGCTGCCGTATGCCGCCATCCTAACACCACGTTTGCTGGTCGCTGGATATGCAAAGGAGGCACATCCATTGGCCGGCTCGATCTTCATACCTGAGTCCATTGAATTTTTATGGGGTCATGTCAACTCCCTGATTTACGTGATGCATGTGACTAGCCAAGAATATCTCGTGGCACGTGCGATATCCGCATTTGATTGTGTACGTGATACACGAAACACTTATGTACGAGCCCAGGCCAACCTGATCCGCCGTTGGCAGCTGTGTGTTGAATTAAGGGGACGGCGATTCGAACAATTATTGTAAATACGTATTGATGTTCATAAATACGTATGTAGTACGTGCAAATGCACTGCTCCTATTTGGGCTGTGTTCCTTATTCTGTACACGTGATCTTTCTTATCTAACCATTAAGACGGTGGTTGGTGTCGGCAGTTACCGCTAACCAGCGTGTTTACATTCCGCCAATGCTCCATTTATACCTCATTTCTACTTCACCATCTCTCAAGAAATTACTGTTAAGAGGCTTATGTAGCGAATGTAATTTCCCAGGTGTGAGACGCGAAAACCGGTGGTTATTAGACCGACTTTGCTACACGTGACGTACTAATTGGCGCGTACTATTACGTCTAGTATTAAATTATTTGTACCACTTTGCGTAGCGACTCTACACTTTCATTTGTAGATAGTGTCAACTACCTCATTATTTCGTCTTACGTAGTCTATTTGTGTGTCTTTGTTATTAAAAAATCAAGTGTTACTCTTTTGTTGACGTTGGAATAAAATAATACGGTTCTTAGCTTATTTGTGTTGCCACAAAATCATTACTCTGATAAGAATGCTGCATATTTGAACGTTATTATTTCAAGTGTGTGTAATTTTTGTAAATACATGGGTTGACAGTATTTTTAGCAGTACAGCATCGTTCATACAACACCTGTTAGCTGTCAATACGTCACACAAATCTCACTACTGTACTCAATTTAACCATTCAGTGCTGCAGTTAGCATATCTCATATATCCGTTGCATTGCCTACGTCTGCGGGTTACACTGCGCCTTCGTATTTTGATTCGCATTTTCTCGAAATCGGTTTACCGGAGTGAATTAACACAATAGGTAATTTCCCCTTCATTTTGCACGATAAACAATGATGTGTATGTAATATTTTATTACCGCTTAGTTAACAGTTAAGTACACAAATAAGTTAAGAATCCCCTACATTAGCAGGTTGCGTCAACCACATTTTCACAGATTCATTTGCTCCGATTCTTAGAGCTCTATGTCAATTTTGGTGGTTCCATCTCTCATACTTTCCTGTATTTTTCAAAAAATGTAATTCGAAATTTTGATTTCAAAGACGTGTACCTCCTTTAATATTCAGCACACAATAGTGTTCGTCAGTGCAACCCCCCTTTCTTATACATGAACAATCCCGTCCCGGAGGTTGGCACATTAATTCAGGTCCACGCTGTGTGTGTGTGTGTATATATATATATATATATATATATATATATATATATATATATACACACACACACTCACGGTATTCCTGAACAACACCGACAAACTCCGATAGGCGATTCCTTATGAAATAAGCAACAGAAAATATGTTTTACACTTTTCGCCTAAATGTAATATTAAGTGTGTTATGAGCATCTGAATATTATAATTTTAAATCATTTTTCCCTTAAATATCGAGAGCTAAATTACATTGAAAAACATTATTCACAGCATTGCTTTATGCTATTGGGATCTTGAAACCAACAGCAATTATATATCTTCCAGCCTTAAGAAATAGCAAGGGTGGCTACCCTTTAATAGCATACTACTGTTTCACCGATATGATTTTAGAACAGTTGAAGATGGTTTATCGAGAAATTAGACCTGTGTAACAAAATAAGTCTCCTGATTGCAACCGTCTAGGGTATACAGTTTATGCCCAAAACACACTTGAATATTCGCGCAGACATGCCGAGCCTAGACCATAGGCAATGCTGCAAACATTCATGTGATGTGTGCAGCGTATTGACTATTGCGGACACAGCGACACGACTATATAACAATGTCTCAGAGTGACAAAATCAGAGGTGCTTGGTTTCCATTAGTAACAAAATGTATGTACTGTGGCATTCGTGTAATCTTTAGTTCCCATCAGAAGTTTTCCGCGTATTAACTACATGTAAATCGTTAAAAAAATTACTAAAAAACATAAATACCTTACAAAATTATACTAACATAAATTCGTAATGTCATATAGTTATTAACTCTTTAGTTGTTTAAGATGTGCCTAATTTCATTATTAGTTTAACTTACTTACTTGAAGCGGCTAAAATATAATTTTCATTCATTAGTATTTGTAAATAAAACAAGGATTTTAATGGTTTTTCGTAAGTCAGACTATACGACATGCAAATTCTGGCAACTATGAAATATTTCTGTGGTGCACCTTTTAATTATATGAAATGAGAAACATACTTTGATGAGTGCTGTTCAATATGTGTATTCATACTCACAAAGATATTTCATTTAGTGCAACAAACAATTTCAAATCTCTAGTAAATACAAATAAATTTTCTGTATCAACATAATTCTGGCTACTGAATTGAGTCAAACTGGACCTTGACTACTAAATACTTTTTTTTTTGTCCACTAAGATTTAAGGTAGCGATATAATGCTTTCGCGTTATTGACGGGAGTAGAATACGATTAATTTAAATAAATCTTTTTAATTATAATGAAGGCTGATGGCTGCCTGTTTACGTAGAATTACTTTTTGCGTTAAGGTTTTACTTTTTATTTCGATTTTCTTCGTAAACACGTGCGAAGAATAATGTTACATGTATATTGATCATTTGTAACATAGAATTATGATTGTTGATTAATTTACAGATATTTTAAAGTTCTGACTGATTTTTGTAATATGAAATAGCCTATTAAAATAACTACTCTAAACCTTATAACGTATGTCAGTCTGTACATGATAGCTTTTTTCTCGGTTTTCAGTTTATAAAGCGGTTTACATTTAAATGGAATTCATTCGTTTAATCCTGCAGTACTTTCTTTTTTTTTCCCCTTAGCAGTAGTGTGGAAATACAAAGAACATGTCAAACGTTTTAATTTCCTGCCTAATTCAATATTCGTCAGGACTCGTGTATGCACGTGTTTAATCAGTGACTGTTTAGTAGTAAATTTATTTTATATGAAGACGTTTATTTTCGTTAAGGAGACGGGGTAATTGCTAGAGTCGTGTCTCCCAGCAGAGATCCTGCCTCTCACAGTTTGGGGATAATTCCGCTTGTCACATAGTGCTAAGGCCCGGGCGCTGGATAAGGAAGCAAGGGTCGGAACGAAGGGCTGTTTCAATGACGAAGCCAAGAGAAACTTTGGTTGATTTCATTCTAACTCGCTGCTCACCCTCCTAGCAACCCGAGCTACACGAAGCCTTCGCAAGAGGAGGGGAAAGGAGCCGTAAAGACGGCAGGAGATATAAAGGAGGTTTCTGGGAATGAAAGCGAATGACGTCAGATTTAATTGGGAGCCTAAATAAATGGCCCTGATATCTGGCTCTCCGTTTGCTGGCAGAGACTGAAGAAACTGAAATGGCCTCTAAATTGAAGGGCAATATTTTCGTGTGTTTCATGAGCGTGATTTTGTCAATATAACGCTGTTTAATGCTCTCAGTTTTAAGATCATATGTATGATTGCACGTTTTTTTTTTAAACTTAGCTACGGGTGAAAACCAGATAATATGAAATTATGTCTCAATAAACACAACATTATTTTGAGTGTAAACTCGCCAAGTATGGATAGTATAGACAAATATTAATAGAGCAAAAATCAAATAAAACATTTTATAACTAGGTACGTTATGAATATCGCTCTGCTAACAACAAATGTACTTTTTTTTCTTTCTTTACCACGAAACAGAGTTACATACAATATCAGTAGAAACCAAAACCACATTAACAACACAAAAATGCTCATTGCAGGTTAGTATTATGTACTTGAAATATGTGTCAATAACCGTGTGTGCGTATGTATGAAACCGATTTTGTAGTAGTCGCTGCTATTCGCATTTCCCTATAAATAGAATTACGTACTGAAAAATATATTATGTGTATTTTAGTGATTTTGTTTTAAGGTGAAACACGTATAGTTTTAAAGAAATTGCAAATAAATCCGAATGTGCGTAGTGACCAACAATGTCAATTATAACTGCTATGTCCATTGATAAAATCGCGACATAAAAACAAATTTAAAATATATTTGTTAATGGTAACAATGTAGTTTGTGTATTTAAACATGTTTGTACTTTAACAATCCAGGCACGGTGCTGCTCGCGAGCACGTGGCAGCAAGCCTCCTTTTACTGGTAGGAATTTGTGCTACCTAGAACCGTTATCTGTCCTTTGTGGGAGTGAGAACGGAAGCGAGACTCACCAACTGGAAACTTCTTGGAACGTCAACTTTTATCGTGGTTACAGTGAGTAAGAAGAATTTATTTCGGATGTGGTTACGGTCACTGTAAAAGTAACGCGCTGTAGCCAGTAGCGATAGTTTGGGCGTTAGAGCAGGTGTTTAGAATCACTGCGGATCAGCGGGGCGACCAAGCGACAGTATACTAACTGGTGGATCAACGAGTAATGGCGAGATAACTGCACAGTGGTCAGGGTACGAAGAAAAAAATTTTCAAGGAGACTGTGAAAGCGGTATTGCTCGTGAGAGCGCGTTAAACTGAAGATTATTGGTCAATATATACAAGTATGGTATTTTAAGTGAATTTTTATCGTATAGAGGCGCAGTCTCAAACAGGTGTGTATTTAGTATTGAAAAAAAAAATATTTTACTATATTTTTGTGAATCTGGTGCAATGTATTGAATTGTTATTAATTCGTTAACTTTTCGACTAGGAATAAACTATAGTAAAGTTGTTATGTCTAGCATTGTAGTTAGTTTCAATATCGTTGGCAAATTGATAAATACATATAGCAAAGTAATTTTATTTGATTTTTCCTCGTGCATGGAAACAATCAGTGTAAAGTCTTACACTTAACTATACAGTTTGTACGTAGAAATTAACGCATAGTTATCTTCCTATTATGTTTTAGTTAACTTAGTAAGTCAGAAGATCAGCAGATTAATGTATAAGTTTTTCCTAACGGAAGGCATGTACCGACTTTCGTAATTCTTATTTCATTACTTTTCCAGTTGTGTCAGATGCGTCATTTTCAATGGTAAGTGCAATATCCATATATATTTGCTATAGTGATACTGCCTTCGCTAACAGCTATGTCTTTCCAGATTGTCTAATAAGGCTTCCGAGAAGTATCAGGGTACTCACACTTATTTCCCCTTAAATTTAGTTGCCTTCCAATTTCACTCCACATCGTTATGTTAAACGTAGTAAACTTACGAGTTCCTGTCCAATGTAAGTCTCTAGCCGCAAAGTCAACACTCCATTCTACTATGTGACAAATTTGTAAATTTGGTTCCATATTAAATTACACATTAGATAGCAATACGCTGCCATATCTGGATTAATGTATAAGTTAGAGATTTTCCGTTAATTAACCTCAATTGAGACAAGAACATGGCCAAGTATGTCGGCAAAAATACTTATTGATATGTCGTTATATATATATATATATGTGTGTGTGTGTGTGTGTGTACACACTCTTCGGCATCCCGTAAAGAGTCAAAATTCCATTCACGGGGTTTAAGTGACACCAGTATACCGTAAGTTTGCCAAGATTTTACTTCCGCTGAAGAATTATAATGGTAATTTTTTGAGTTTAAAGGTAATCCGCTATTGACCTCAGTATCTTTGGGGGGGGGGGGGAATTTTTTAATTATACAAGTGATGCTGCTGAGAATCCCAATAAATAAGCTAAACTTTCAAAGGTTTCGTACCAGTCCCCCAAATGAATATGTAATAATTACCATTAATCGTACGAAAAAAAATATTATGACGTCAAATAACGCTAAAAAGTTGCCCTACAAGACATTTCTGATAAATTTTAATATTTTCTTTATCCAAAATTAATATGGGATTTTCCTTCTCCGCAAGTAGTCACTCAAAGTAGTTTTAAGACATGCCACTATCCAGGAAAAGCAGCACATCCTAGACCAAATTTACGATTTTTTTCGTAGTTCGAACTTTTTCACGAAACTTTTAATGTTTGGTTGTTGAAACCCACTTTATGTTAAGATAATTTTTAGTATCTAGGGTTAACTTTATTTTAATTACGTTAAGAGTTAGACTTTTAATAACAAGAACAAACTATAATTCCTTCGTTGAAACGTTACTTTTGATGAAAATATAATTTAATGAACTTCTAAGTGCTTATTCTTAATTATACTTATTGCAACCCTAAAGTTACGTTTACTTTCTCTTGTGAACTAAATTATGTTGTAAAATTTTCATTACGAACTTTAATTAAACATACTTGTATTTATTTTAAGTCCCAAAATGCAGTAAGTCATTATTGTTCGGTGCTACTGAAATCAGAGAGCTAGTTACAAAAATTCAAGTAGTAAAATTTTAAACAGTTAAATTAAATACATGCTATTATGTACGTTATTTCACTGCAAGAGTTTACTATTGTTTACTGAATGATGATACATATGCAGATAGAATTTAACTATTTGTGTCATCAGTTTTCTAAAATAATGTTTCCTTAAATACATTTTTCAAATCAAAAGTAATAATAATGAAGCCGTTTATATTCAATAAAATGCTCCGTGACTGTTAAGTTTATTTTACGGCAAGGGATGTTTGCCGCTAATTTATAAAATTACACTAGTAATTTATCAAATCATAAAAATGTATATTTCTGATTATGCCAACTAATAGTATTATTTTTTACCCGTCAGAATATCAATCGCTTCATATTCGTACAATTTCCTGTCGTCTGCTGAGCCATACGTTTTTTTTTAATTATGCTGAGAAAATGAACAGTTGGGTGCATTTTAGACTATGCAGAATTCTGGCAATAGTGAACGTAATTTTTTTTTACAAGGCCTCATTATTTTTGTGAAATACGGGTTAAAAGGGCACCTAAATAAGTGTTTGCAAAAGGATTCGTTAGGACCGACGTCCGCGCTGTCTTTACGAACGGGCCGATGACGATGTGCCTGGCACATCAGCCGAGGCGGCGCCGAATTCGGCCCCGAGACAAGTCTCCTCGTCTCGTTCGAGGCGCCACGGCAATTAATTCGGCAGTGACGCTGGGCTTATCCCTTGGGGCTCTGCCCCCGCCCGAGAGGTCACGAGGCGCAGATAAGGCACGAGCTTGGAGTGTGGCCTGCTCTTTTCTCTGCCACCCGATTCCTCCTGCGTGGAAGGACTTGCACAGAGATGTTGGCTGACTGTAGTCCTAGATCTGGGGAGAGAGATTCAGTACAGGCCGTTGTGCGTCCGTCGTTCGACTCAATACATCTTCTCGTAATTAGAGTCCATACATGGAACTGAGGCCGGAAGGCTTAAGCGGAAGCAGTTACATTGTTTGCTTTTGTTTAGTCCTTTGAGCAAAAATTTGTTTTCCCGCGATTGTATATTAAACTATACATTCCGTTTATGGCCTCATGCGAGAAATGCACTGAGTGAAAACTTTGTGTAACTGTTTTATGAAATAAATGACTTTTAATACATTGAAAAGTAAAATTTTAACTTACGAAACAATTAATTGATACACTTCTATTTTCAGGAATAAAAATAATCAAATGTTTTAATTTGGTCGCAATTTTTCGTAGTACTAATTATTTTTCTTAATCAAAACATGTATTTTCCTTTATAAAAATTACCTTAAGAATGATGGACAGTTGGATAAGAAATTAACTCTTTATCGCAATAAAAACTCGCAGTATTGCTTGTATGAGAATGTAGATGCTTCTCAGCAAGTTCCATGCCGGTTTATGAATGGTATACTGTTGAAAGTCCTGTACTACACAGCGTTTGGTGTATCATTGTATCTAAATAATACAATTTTATTGATTACGAGTAAATAAACAGATCGTTATGTTTCAGTTGCCGTCTTTAGCGTAACTCTATATTTGTGATTGTATCTTTCTGCTGATACACTTCAGCCGCCAACGAGCATTGATAAAATCGTAATAGCAAAATCCATTAGCGACATAATTTACTCGCCATTTGTTAATACTCGCCATTACTATTGCCACTGTAGATACCAACGGTTTATTAATGGCGTCACAGAAATAATTTTCCTTTTCAGAAAACGTGACGGTTTCGCATTTATAATGACGTAAATCAAAATATCATCAAGGAATTATTTAAGACTGTTTACTATGTTTTTAAATTCTGCATTTCTGAAAGACTACTTACTCATGGCTAAATATCTTTGAACGTTTTGAAACATTTTTGGGAAATAATTAAATATTGTATTACAGTAACAATAACTTCTAGCTTATGAAGAACTAAACGATTATAAGTTCTTTCTTATTTATGTGTGTTAGTCTCGTAAGGATTTAGCAAAGCACACAATTTTACTATACCAATATTTTAATATCTCTCTAACCCTTGTAAACTCACTGGTATTAGTTTTCCTGAATGTGTATCTAGCATCTACTACATTGTATTATGACCACAGCCGATTGTAATTACATAAAAATTGAACCAGTAAGTAGTGAAACACATCAACGCTTGCAATACGAAGTGAGAAATACTATAAACGAAATCGTTCCCGAAATTTAGTATCTTCACCTGTCGTATCAAAAATATTACAGTTACCACCGATTACCGCTCGTTACTTCTATATCAGCTGGCAAGAAAAGAAGAATAATTACTTGCGAAAGCATTGCTTATTTGACTCCAATAACGTGGCCAAAATAATTAAAGAGTTAAGAGTTTCGAAGACTAACGTATTTATGTAATATAAAATCAATCATTCTTCGTCCCAATGATACAGTCTAAGGTGGAATTTATAGTCAAAGACCTGCTTGGCGAAAGTTGATTGCTTATTCTTTAAGCATTACTTATTTCAACAACGTATTCATAAATCTTTACTTCACGATGAAGTACGTAAAGAAGCACTGCTTATATCGGCTACGTTGTACCAGATGAAGTAACCAAATAAGTATCGCTACAGTGTCAATAACTGCATGACACAATTAAACTTGTATCTTGTTTACACCAGTTATCCAGTTTAATTAAATATTTAGTTACATTTCATTGTCAGTTTCACTGTTTAAAATATTTTAATAAATGTTTAAAGTAAATAATAATAGGGATGTCAAAAATGTGTAAGTAAATGTGTTCACATAATTTATATATTTGTGCAGTTTGATAACTATGAAATAAAAAAATATATATTCACATGACTCGCCTAGTTGAAAAAATACGTTTTACATAAAGGCGTGCATATTTGTTGATAATAATATTTTACTTAATTACGTTTTAGTTGATATTCAGCGTAAGAACGTAAATTATGTTGAAATAAAAGTTCATAAATGCCAGTTATTAATACCAAACTTGCTTTGTTAACAACTGTTGCAAACCTGGTTTTCGCCAAATTCAATTTTTTTCTGTAAATAAAGTGATAAAGTGCACTAAAATTTGTATGCTGTCCTCTTATGGCTATCTTCCTGTCAGAATAAGATTTGACAAGCCTCCAAAATATTACTGCTGCGTACACGTAGCAATTGGCAGAATATACATTTTTAGGTTACAAGTTAATTTTCGTTTACTTCACTGAAGTGATAATATTGCTTATTTTTACAAGTAGGCCTACAGGTTCTTACATAGCGGCTGTTATTGTCCTAAAATGTTATGCTCTTATATTATATGTCACGTAGATTTGCTTGACCGCGTCTTGTGTTGCCGCTGATATAAAGCTTGTAACGGCGCTAATTATTACCTGACGTGTTCCAACTGATATCATAACCTCGTATGGCTAAACTGAATTGGAGAACATTGTGATTTTAGTGACTGATGCGATAAAGTGAATGATCTTGTGTACTAACATTTTATATTGTTATCTTGTAATTATCTTTCCGTCAACTTTATACCTGGCAAGCTACCCCTTGACGGAAATGTATCTAGAATATTGCCAACACTACAGTCCACAATTTCAATGAAAATAATATTTTCCTTGTTTTTATAAGTACCTCCTAACAGTAGGGTTGTTACTGTCTAAAAATTCTATGCCCTTTTATTATAAATAATGTTGTTATTGACATAACAAACAGGTTTGAAGAATATTCTTTACGGTAGGTTTAATAAAATAATAGTGGATAATGTTTTTTGTGTACAACGTAAACCATGATTTCGTCATTTACACGTTAGCTTAATAACATACACAATTACGAAAATATTGCATTTATGTACTTTAATGGGTGTGAGTTAACGTTCATTAGGCATTCATTTAAATACTTATAGGAGTGGAGTAAGTTTTCAGTCTGTAACTTAATGAATTTATAATGTATACTTAACGTAATACTGAGTTATTCTTAAAGCGAAATTTGCAAACAAAACACAATTACCAGTGACATATTTCTGGTACAAAATATTTTCAGGCACCAAAACACAATAAAGTATTTGAAAAGTATTTGTTAAAAACATTTATAAATTAGGTTATGTTTTCGTAACTATGATTGTTCAATTTTTATTTTCCGTTTTTTATATATGTTTTAGACCTTCACATTTTGTTACAAACACCTCTGTATCTTTATTAAATATATGGAATTAAATAAAAATTTGAAGAAATAAATACCTTACGTAACCTATTCATTGCACACAAAATCAGTACTTACGTCACCAATAGAGCAGACTTGATGAAGTACTACTTATATACGTGAATAAGCAATGCTTATTTGAATATGAAAACTCGAGATAAAAGTATAAATTATTTTGTGACTTTTAATACATGTTAAGCAGTACTTATTAGAAGTAATACTTTATTAAGTATTACTTGAAGCGGTCACAATAAGCAGTTCTTATTTATGGGACTATGATTTCAAAGCCATACATAAATGTGAATATAAGTAGTATTTGTTTCAAGTATTTCTTATATCACCACTATGAGTTCCAAACTAAATGTTTTTTTAACAGTTCATCGAATTTTGCTTCAAATATCTTGAATATTAGCAGTAAGATCAAGACGGAGTGAGGTAAACATACAGTAACATTTTATCCTAATTTCCTTGAGGTAATATATGCTTAAGAGATCGCACCTCTGTCTGTCTGCATGGACGTATGTTTGTATGTCTGTCTGAATGTCTGTATGTCCCACACAAATAACTTTTCGTACATAACTCGGTAGGCCTACTAAAAAAAAAAAAAAAAAAAAAAAAAAAAAAAAAAAAAAAAAAAAAAAAAAAAAAAAAAAAAAAAAAAAAAAAAAAAAAAAAATATATATACTGTAAGTTTTGCCATGATCGGTGAATACGATGCTACATTTTTTAACGGTATACTTGATTTATTAGTTTTTATGTACTAATGTTAAGTCTTGAGCTCAGCTACTTCTATAGACAAGAATCAGAGCAGTAGTGGTTGTAGTTGCGATAATAGCCGCTAGAGTGTAATACCTGCACTTATCGCCACAAGAATATGCACAGTGGAGCACCCGCCGCCATATTTGTTCCTTTTACATTTTAGTTAAAACATTCATGTCCTGTTTAGTTTTATGAATTTGTTCATTATTTACCGGGAATATTAAAATGAATGTGGTATATAATTGCACTATTTTGTAATCAAAGAGTTAGTAACGATTCTTTATCTAATTCTTTATTCTTATAAATAATTTATTTGAAATGTGTCTGTCTCCACTACATTGTAAGAAGACCCAACCCAGTGATCAAACACAATATTTTGAAAATAAATATAAGTAAAACAGTATTTAAATTGGTGTGAAGTAAAATTATCGCCAGAGATTTTTTTCGCACTTTAGGTTACTTTAATAATGAACACATATACCGACACATTACGGTAAAGTTCGTTTAATGTAGCCCTAAAGGTAGTTCAAACACGGCAATTGTTTTAAAAACCGAATAAGTTTTAATTAATTACATAACAGTACCTTTTTTTAAGTAGCCAATTTGCGTGTTTTTCTAATATATTAATCATATTTTCTAATGGTAGCGATTTTAAAATTTGAAGCTCTTTCACATATCGATAAACATTCTACCCAATACAAACTTGCTTTTTTATTTTGATACTTAACAGCGTTGTTTTAATTTCATGAGAAGGGTTACACGATAGTAGAATGGAGCTGCGCTGGAATGGACGGTCGGGGAAAAACGGAGATCCCAGAGAAAACCAGCTGAATATCGACATATACCGGCACGAATCTCTCATGTCAAAATCTGGGTCTACGGTGCCCGAAATCAAAAGTAGGCTGACTTGCATTATATACGCAATTTATTGAGGTAGCACGACATGAATAATATTCGTTTAGTTATACTTTGAGGCCTACATTTTTCGTATTTTGACTGTTCATCGACCAAACATAGATTTTTAATGGGATATATTGTTATCGGGCAACAATTTAAAAAAATAGTAAAATATAAAAATATAAAATTTTATTGTAATATTTTGGGTTCGACGAGACCAATAATAATTAAACCTTACAGGCCTATATTTAACAATTGAATCAGGAATTTGCAAAAGGTTCCAATTCCAAGCGAGCAAATTGTTGAGAAACAACAAAAGACTTATCATTGTGGATCTGGGATTGAAACAGTTCATAAATAATGGATATCTTGAAAGTATAGTGTGTGTGAAATAATATAAATAATAATTCACGTAAGTAATATTTATATTTTATTTTTTATAAATTAATTAAGTTAGTGGACTTGTTGCCTTTTGCAAATTGGTAACGCTCATTCTAACAATTGCACATAAAACACAACTTCTTGAGTAGATACTATAGCAATGTTGGTATATTCTTGTGAAAAACTAATAATACGATACATAGATACGTATTTTGCAAAAATACCACCATCTGGTACTTTATACCCATAAAGCAATATTATGTATTACACTATCAGATTGGAAACTTGGTATATGTTAGTGGAAAAAAACTGCTGAACAACATGGAAACAGATTATACAAAGACTGTAATGTAAGTTATGAACAAAATAATACACTGCCTGCACATTCATGGACATGTCTATTAGTTTGTGGCAGGCCGCCAATGTAGTGTAGCATACTGTCGTAGGATATGACCGCTTCACATACCGCGAATGTCTTCAAATTTTTAATTTTTAATTGGTACAGTTCCATTTCTAGAAGCATTACAACGGGTCTCAACTGTCCTGGGAGCTGAAGATTATTGGTATGAAGCAGTTCATGTACTTCAACAACTCCTTTCAAATCAGATTTGTAAACAAACTGGTAGTAACAGCCCTGTTTGAAGTAGAGAATCACAGTGCCCTTGTAATGTCCATATCATTTGTCATTAACAAGAGAGATACCATGTCCAGGACTTGGTACCTTTTGCAAGTTCCACATATATTTACTAGTCCGTTTAACGTATTTCTTGTATAGGACTTGGTTTCTTTTGTTGCTGACAGCTAATAGAATACTTTGAAGAGTCAAAATCACGCGTAATCTGATTTTTCACAAAAAGTCGGCTTGGTACCTTTTGCAAATTCCTGATTCAATTGATCAAAGACATTGTGATTTTAGCAGAGCTTATTGTTGAAGGTCAGCTGTTTTGAAGGACAGCACGACATTAGTTAATATTTTATGTGATGTTTTCAGAGGTCTTATACCTAATTTAACCACTTATAAGCTAAAACTTTAAGAGTTACTAACCATATAATATTTGATTTCTGAAGGATTATTTTACATAGGCTGGCATTTTCAACGTGTTATGTCACATTTACGGTTAGAATCTCTGCCTTAAATTGAATTTTACATGCTTATTTGCCTGTTGGAAACATAAAATTAAGTTAAAGTAATATTAATATAGTTACTTTGCGTTACATATAGCACTTTTAATAAACGCTTTTCCCCCTACACTGACGACAGTAGGCTCGTTAGTTATACTGAAAACTTCTTGTTTTTACATTTAAAATGCTAACCTTTACTATGTTTTTACTTTCAACTGGATCACCAAACAGAAGATATATTTCTTGTGAATTAGTTCCCGGATAATCGTGCACGCTGTGAATTTGCATCCTTAAAGTTAGTGTAAGAACGGACATAACATTATTTTAGCATATTTCCAGAAAAGGAAGTGAACGTACAATTTGCAACTTCGATTCGCTAACAGAATATCTTGTATTTAGCCGGAAATTTACTCCTTGATATCTTGTGTCAGCTGAAAAGTACGATAGAATAAATAATAACTTTATTTCGCGCCGCTCGCTCCCGAGTTCTGCTGGTGCAGAAACAAGGAAACGCGCGTCAACAAAGGTATTTCCAGGAGAAAACGAAAAAGATTTTAATAAAAACTGGAAAGACTCCAAGAATTTGCATTTCACGATTGTAGCAGCAGCAAGTTTTTTTTTTACGCCCCCACCTCCTGTCGGCGCAATCTGCGGATTCTTCCTCGCCTTCTTGTTTTACCGTGCGGCAGGGAGTTTTCCAATTAAAAGCGGGTAACCGCGGTCAGAGTGTTTTTAGCCCCTTGCGGGTAGGCGACCCACAGTTGCCAGCATCGCGCTGAGGTATGCGGGTCCGTTCGGTATGCGTCAGTCAGATGTCGTGGACGCCTTGGGGCCACACGCCGTACAGGGACTGGACCAGACAGTTGCCACATAGTTTCCACGGCCCACTCTCCTGCTTTAAGCCAGCCCACTCCGCATTCACTACCATCTCTTCTCTTTTAAGAACAACGATGACCTAGCAACACCCTGGATACGCTATGCGTATAAGTAAAGGGTGACTGTGGACGGAGTGTGTAACTTGTATGTGTTGATGTACTATAGAAAATTAAACTGGTATTGTGTTTTCAATTTGTCCATGAAGTGAATACAGTGTGATTTACGCTACCCTAATAACTGCAGTTGACATTTTACTTCTTAACATATAAAAAGAAAATGAAGTTGATTTTAAACAACAAATCTCTGAATTCTTCCCGAAATATAAAACAAAATAATTTATTTTAATTAAGGGTAATGTACTTTTAATATTTTACTATAGGGTATCTCACATTCCAGTTTATTCACGTTACACACACATTTATAAAAAAATTACGGATTACTACTTATCTATCACCACACAAAATTAACACAACACATCCTGATCTTCTCTGTCTCTCTCTCTCCCTCTCTCTCTCTTGCTGTTTCCTTCTGCTGCGCGTATATATACGTATATATATAGAAATATACGTAAGCTAGCTCTGATATCATTTAATTAATATGTATAATCTGAACATTTAACGAGGGTCGCTAAATTTTCCTAGAGATTTTCACTAGTTTAGTCTATCGTAAATAGCAATATTGTTTATTATAAGTTATAGTTTGTTAGTAAAACTGCTCAATTACTGTGAATTTAAGAACAAGTAAATAATAAAATCGTTCTCAATATTTCCATACTAACATTTTTTTTACACAAAACATTTATTTAAACTTAACAAGTACAAATTAACACGCCTTGCCTAACTGGAACTTGACGGTCTTTGATTTATTAAAATTTCTTTTCATATTTCATAAACGCTAATTTTTACGCGGGGGATAAATTACTTTGATAATCTATTTTTTTTTTTCAAATTGCTGAAAATTTGAAAAGGGAACTGAAAAGTTCAAATCTCTCTTTTGACTCCATTTATTACCCGCGCTCTTAATCCCTTTTACAACTCTTTCACTTCATTGTTTATTAAATAGCACCTGGATAAATACGTTGATTTGTACTGTTCGTGGGTGCAAAGTATTCATAAGGGGTATTGATCCCTACCACCTTGGATTTATCTGCTTCTTCTCGATAACTTCTGTTACAGTCGATGTATCAAAATTTTTGCCACAACAGGACATAGATACAAACTTAATCGATTTTCTGTAAGTGCTGGAACCATAATATATTCATTATTTTGCAGCGGGAAACCGCTGAAAAGGAATAATTGCTTTATTTACGGGAGCGACTACAGAGACCGCAATATCAACAGAAACAATGCCATATGAATTCCAAAAAGTGAATGAAACAATAAATTATGCCTTGTCAGCGTGAAAAAAGTAAAACACTGTGTCTATTCCCTGATTTATAAGAAAAACCGAAAAACCGATCCGACAGGGATCAATCCCCCTTAACTGTTGGCAAGACTGGTCTTGCAATTTGCGTATAAATTAACTTAGGTTATATTCGCGGATCGTATGCTTCGACAAGAAAAGAAATCACAAGCTCTTTACGTCAGTGAAGGTAATCGCATACTTTCTTCTATTACTGCGTTACCACCTTGTAAATGCATAAAGGATACAGTTACTTAAACTCGAAAACGTAACAATGTGGGAAATTTGTTGTACCTAAATTTATGCTTTCAAAAGTCAGTGAAATAGTTACCAAAAATATTTTACAATACTAGCCGCATATTCAAATTATGTAACAGTGCTTGCGAAATAACTTCCTTTGTGAAAAAATATTTATCTTTTTTATATGCATTGAGCTAACGATTTAATTTGTAGTGCTGCCGCCAAGTAACAGCATCATGCAGTGATATGAAACTAAACTATGCGTCCCGCTAGACTTTGAATACCGCGCAGCAGTGAGAAAACATTTTTGTTGGTACAATTGTTTTGTTATTGGTAACAATGTCTTGTTGTTTGCAGTACGTGCGTATGTTTTCAAAACTTACAAAGTTTTATTGCAATTATAAAGCAAGTAATTACAATTATTAACAGCAAATATTAGAATTGTATTTTTTCATAAAATTCAACAAAACATGCTGTCCATATCATCAGTTTTGTCCCCCACCTTATCTTTGTGTAATGTATAGGAATGTGTTCATAGTATCATCCGCTACCATTAATTATATATAAGTAGGAATGTGTGCCATAAATATGTCGGACTCAAGTATAATTAGACAGATGCCTTCTACAGCTTACGTAGAGCAAACAAAACAATATAACTAATTGATTAGTAACCAGAGTAGTTACTTTAAAAAAATCAATCAATGTAAGGCACAGTAAATAGCAAAATTTATTATTAATTAAAATATTTGGCAATTGGACAAAATAAACTGAAAATTAGGAACCAATGCAATTATGTAGTGCGTATAACACAGTTAGCATTAAAAATAATAAATAGGGCAAAGCAAGCCCTGTTAATAATATGTTCCGTGGAGTACACCCCTGGTAGGTTAATTATTTTCATATGTAAACATGACGTCAGATACATAATAAACAGTTTAATTAGATAATATGTATCATGAATATGGAAATCATAGGTAACAGTCTACAGCTGAATACTTGAAAAATTGAGCCTTTCCACTCGGAAGGTAGACCAGATGACTAGCATCTTCAAGTATGTTGAAACATTTGAGTTAGTAAATGAATGCCTAAAAAATAAACCACTTCTGCACTTAAAGAAAATACTAACACTACATGACATAAGAATAAGAAAGATACATGGGACTTGAGTCCCGTATACCAAGTCCTCCCGAAACACAGGAACAGCCCAGAAATATGTCATGTCTCTTCAAGTAGAGGCAAGAGAGAGCAGAAGATTATGGGCGAAACAAAGCGTGGAGACGCTAGAATAGTTTAGTGGGCGGCTACTGGATCGCACGGGGATGTACAAAACGGCCAATGAGGGCGCAGAAAGCAGCCGAACACGGCGTGCAGCGATGGAGAAAACTATACAAAGGTGAATTTGTTATGTCTACAGGCGGGCTAAAGTTACAAGACTTACGCGCTCTTAGAACACGTAGATGCATGGGCACTGGCACTGTAGGAATCGTGTCTGCAAGCACGTGCGGTATTTACTGTGCGGTGGCGAGAGGCTGGCTGTGAAGCAGCCTAGGTGTGGTCACTTGTCTGGACTGAGAGACGTGAAATAAAGTGTAGTATAGCAAGCAGAGTAAAACTGCGCGAAATTAAATAATCACGTTGTCCATCAATTACTAATAAAGGTTAAATTCGATTTTTAAATCTCTTTCATATTAAAAATAATCAAAAAATTAGCGGGAAAACTGACAAAACACGGCAGAAACTAGTAAGGTAAATTGTTAATAAATACTTAGCTCAAAGTTAAAAATTTCATAAATTCAAGACGTATAGATTCCTAAAATCAGTACTTACTGAAAATTGTAAAGTTGGCAAGTACTCACTAGATTGGTTTATTTGTTGTAAATGTTGGTATGCATAATTAACCTGGCTTTAGGTTTAATTCCACCAAAAAACTTGAGTGTAATAGTGTGTGGACTGAAATGTACACCTGCAAATATCTCAGTTTCCGTGAATGGACTGAATGTAGCGGGATGTAAATATTGTAAACTCAATTTGTAAAATGTATTATGCACCATCAACTACCTTTTTACATATCACGGGTGTTTAAAACCATGTCTTAAACTAATTTATGTACTAAATTGGCCTCCATTTTACACGAACAAAATTTAAGTACGAATAGTTTTTTTTTGCCCATAGAGTAAATAAAATAATTTAATAAGCAAATGATATTACAAGCCATTAGTTTGTAGAAACCTAACTGCCACACACATAACTTGATAATATGGATATCAGAATGCTAATAAACATATTCGAATAAAAAAATCATTTTTAAAACAAAATTTGTATTCACAGATGTTTAGTGCCTACTGAAATTTGTATCAGTATATTTTTTGACGGGGAAGGAAAAACGTTTGAATGTTGTCTCGGAGAATAGTTGGAGGATAACAACCCGAAGTACAAAGGGAGCGGAGCAGCTTTGTGCGACACATATCTCAAAGAAGCGAAGTAAACAACCCTTGTTATGGAGTGAAATATCAGCCAGCAACCCTATTCTGGATGAGTACAAAGACGTCTGCACATGGCTGGTTCTTGGTTCTGGTCACGGCAGACATAGTTACGACAACGAGCAGTGCGCAGTCGTGCGATAAGTAGAATCAAGCTACTTATAAGCATATAACTTGTGCAGATCTAAAACTTCCTGAGGCTGGAACGTCTACAGTTTATGTGAAGTATTGTCAGTGCAGACATTGTGGTTTTAGATGTGTGCTTCAACAACATAGATGTATCTATTATCCGTACTACTTAGACATCGGAAAACAAACATGTTTTTGTGTTTTAAAATGAAACTGACAAATAGCAGTACTGCCACGGATATAAATTTTTGGAATTTTAGTCTTATAAGTGTTAGATATTTCCCTCCACATTCGTTTGACTGAGTGCCTCAGAGGCCTTGTAAGTTTCACAACTGACAAACATTGTTTGTGCAACTCAGTACTGACTTCGAACTGCGATGAGCTAGTTTCGTGCGGGGGCGAGATACACCTCATTTATCCGTCGGTGTGCGGCTTTAGTTTGTTCAACACGACCCGTCGATTGCAAAAATTGGGACCTTGTTAGCAAATGGCCGGCTACCGGTTGCCCAAGTGTACAGCTGGGTTCAGCAGATGGATGAGTCGACTTTCGGCGAGTGTGCCAGTTTTTGGGGGTAAAGGGTTCTTTTCGTGTCATGGGAGAGTCTTGTCTCCCACCCTATGCTCAGGTTAAGGATTAGGAAGACTAAGACTGGTGTTGTAATACCAGGTGTCGAACACGAGAGCTGCGGTCAGCGTCCTCAGATTTGAAGTTGAAGGTTGGACGGGATGCAGGGCGATTTTGGCCTTGGGACGGCTGATGGTAGAGTCGGCGTCAGTACGCAGAAGCTTTTGTAGTGGTTTAATCTCACTGTAAGTTCGAGGTTTTTAAGTTTTGATAATATTTAAGAATTACTTTAGATGTAATGAATGAGTTTTAAATTTCTGAGTGCGCCGTTTTGGTTCAGTTGTGTCAAAATTATTATTATTGTTATTATTATTATTATTACTAAGTATTCCCTCAGACTAAACACCCGTTGAAGTCTTCTGCGAAAAACGTCACTGTTTAGTTAAACCTCGTTAGTGAAATTCTCAGTAACTAATTTCCGATATTTAGAGATTGCTGAAATATTGTACAACCATAACATGTATTATTTGTCATGCACTTTTAATTTATTATTTTCTTGCTGAAATTCTGATAATTTCTTAGTAATGTTTATAATTATCATGTGGTAACTCTTTTGTGAAGTTTTTCTGGCATTTAATAAATTGTATTAAATATATGTTTCCTAAAGTGCCGTATCGGCTACATTATTACTTAATTTCTGCTAGAATCACTCTGTTCATGTTTTTGACATACGTGTTTTTGTAGAGTCAATCTTTTCTTTGTAAAAGTCACTTGAGTTTGTTTATAATTTTATTCTATGAAATGAGGTGACTAAGCCTGTATAGGGGACTAGAGTTATTGTGCTGTACCTCATCACTTTATTTATTTCTAAAGAGTGCTCTGCTCTACAAACATATTTCATAGGAGTTTTTTTTGTATGGTTTAAGACCTACATCCAACAAATTTCAAAAACCTTGAGGAAAGGCTTACTTCTTTCGGAGTAAAGTTTAAGTTCAATTTACAACGTAACACAAATGGTTACTGTCACCGGATAAAGCTTACATACAGTTTACAACGCCACAGTATTATCATTAAACACTTTCCTACATTAAATTCATAATGTTTAGTTAAGCATCTTAAATGAATTTATAACACCAGCCTGAAATATGTCATTTCTTAATTACTTTGGAAACGATATGATGTCATTGTGCATAAGTTTGGTATTTTTAACAAATAGACATTTGTCTTAAAGATTTTCAGGTGTACTTTTTTATGTTATAAACTATCAAATCTGCGGTTGTAATTAATTTTACCTCAAAGTGTTACGAAAAGAAAATTTGCATTTCTCTTTATGTTCCGCAGTTTGTACACGGAGACATGTTTACTTTTCATAGCAATTTAATAGTCTTTAAATTGGGTGACAAGAGCACCGTCTCATACAAAGGCGATCCCGGTTTGTTTCCCGGAGGGGTCTGTCCCTGGATTTTCGCAAATGGGTATCGTGCCGGAAGTTGCCAATGTTTGGTTGGTTTTCTCGAGGATGTTCCATTTCCTCCGCCCCCTCATTCCGGTGCTGCTCCATACATCATGTCACCTCTCAACAGCGCTTATGACATAGATAAGTGCTGACCAATATCTCTTCACACTTCATTTCATAATTAGGAATGTAGAAGTATATTTTCTTAAAAAAATTTTATTAAATCAAATTAATAGTCCACGGAATTAACTTGTTGATAAGTTTAGGAACATTTAGAAAAATAGTCAAATAAGAGAATCAAGCAGCTAACAGACGACAGATGTTTTCGGCGCGATGACAGCAGCGAGTGAAACAGGACGTAGATAATATGAGTTCAAGAAATTTGTGAGCCGTTAGAAGGGAGGTCCTGAGAGCCAGTTAAGTCGGCATCAATCAAGCAAACGTTTTATTTATCACTAGGTCAAAATGGCAATGCATATTGTCATAAAATACAATAGACAACACAATATAAATCATAAAAACATGAACACATAATTCCAACACGAGGGACATAACACAAATGTTTAAAATTTAGCAGCTTATTGCTGTGATAGAGAAATACACATCAATATAATTTATTGCCTACCAACCACTTAAGAATCACAGTATTAAATATTTATAGTTTTATGGTGTCCAATTTATTTAAAAGTAAAATTGACCTACATTTGCAAATCCTACGAGTAGTAACGAACCTCACATGCTTTTCACTTATCAGATTTCGTGAATTGTTAAGTATAATTATTGTATTTTAAATAATATTGATTTAAATTAGCCTGCACACTGTGCAATGACACAAAAAACGTACAAATTAATTGAGGAACTGAAAGGAAAACGGAAGAGATTCCACGGTAAGCTTAATAGGAAAAAACACATATTTGTGAGTCATACCTTTCATGTGAAATTTACGCGAATGTTGTATATTGGGCGTTTTCATGTAATAAAACAAGGAAACTGGCACCAATTAAAATATTGATATGCCAATATTTAGGTTCGATTAGTTTGACATCAATACCGTGGAATAATTTCCTTACGTTCGCATTTTACAACATAACTCATTTCCAATCATTATTTAGTAAGATGTAATAAAAAAAGAAACTTTTGTTAACGGTGGGAATAACGTACAATCTGACTGACACGTACATACAATCGTATTACAGATGCAAACTTTGGAATATAACAAACTTAAAACATATTTGCTGGAAAAGGAAACGAAAAGCAGACAAGTATATTGAGTGGAATACTATTTTCGTAATAAATAATATAAAAGCAACTCGGTCGTATAAATGTAAACTTGAAAACCTTTCTTGAAAAAATCTTATGTTTGTTTACACAAAGTCAACACTACTAAAGCACATGAAAACTAGTGTATGATAATTCTACATTCACTCATTATCAGCTGATGATGTGGGCCATGCCAAAAGGGCATATGGTGGACAATACTCTGATCACTTAGGGTCTTGTGATTTATTGGAATTTTTCCATCAATGTATGCTTTAGCGAAAGGAATTTGTAGTATTAAATTCTCTGCACTTGGTATGCCCACCTTGAAAACATCTGTAATGAGCCCATCAATTACCTGGAGTGCTTCAATATAGGCTTAATTTTTCTTCGACCGAAAATTTCATCACCATTTTTTATTTTTTATTTGTACCAAATATTTTTTTTCTTATTTTAGATACAAGATGTGACTAAATTTGGCTCTTATGAAATTTTTTTATCTCTCATAGTTTTCGCGTAATGGCTTGGCGCGGTCTACAGCAATTTTCATCACCGTTGTTTTATTTTTTATTTGTACCAGATCTTTTTGGTCTTATTTTAGACACAAAACGTGACTAAATTTGGCTCTTATGAATTTTTTTTTATATCTCATAGTTTTCGCGTAATGGCTTTTTAAAGTCATATTTTGCATGTTTCCGTTTTAACGACTACACTAAAACCAACTGATATACCAAACTAAAAAAAATCACAGTGGATAAAGACATTGCAGGATATAATGACATGCTCGTTAAATTAAAGAATAAAAGTTATTTGAATTTAAAAAAATGCTGAAACTGAAAATAAAAATTTCAAAAGTTCAATAATTATTTAAAAAATACAAATAATTTTTATTCCTTAATTTTATGAGCATATCATTGTAGCCTGTAATAACTTTATCCACTGTGATTTTTTTTAGTTTGGTATATCAGTTGGTTTTAGTGTGGTCGTTAAAACGGAAACATGCAAAATATGACTTTAAAACACCATTACGCGAAAACTATGAGACGTAAAAAAAATTCATAAGAGTAAAATTTAGTCACATTTTGTGTATAAAACAAGAAAAAAATAATATCTAGTACAAATACAAAATAAAATAATGGTGATGAAAATTGCGGTAGACCGCGCCCTTAAAGTCATGTTTTGCACGTGTGGTGTCTCTTGCAGCCGTTAGCCCTCCGCAAAAAGCACCACAGTTACTTTAAATTAGATTACAGCAAATTCAGGAGCTACTAATGAACAATGTCTGTATGTATCTTGTGCAACAGCAATAAATATTCAAAACTAAACAAAAAAAAATTAAACACTGCGCTGCCCATTTGAATCAGTTAAGGTTATATTATACACCTTAAATACAATGAATACATAGCTGCAGGACTACAATAACCTACAGGTATACCCGCAATACAATACATATTCCAGCAAGACTGGATGCATAATAAAAGCTGACACAGCTATTACAAAGCTAGCACGAGTCTTGGTGTTCATCTTTATAAACGTTCAACAACTGAATAAATCATTAAGTATTACAAAGTGGATAAGTTACAATTGCTGTCTACAGCGTATATTCAAAGAGCTTCACAAGGTCCTATTAGTTCGTGCGCAGCGTGTAAATCATACAAAAATTAAAATTATTGTTGTTTTTGACTAGAACTGTACTACAAAGTTGAGAGAAGACCAATCACGGTGATTCGGTTTAGATCTCAGTATGTTCACTCTCTATGCTCACACGGAGGTATTGTGCCAGACATTTGACGTTGGCCGGCAGATATTTTCCAGAATGCTTTTTATACTAGACACTACTGTGAACTGCAACACTTCAATTTGTTTTAACTATATAGTTTGCCAAAATGTTTTCTTGTGTTATTTTGTCTGCTTTAGAATAATAATTTTCGGCAAGACTCCATTTTACCAGAAAAATTAGGCATTGTTTTCGACTGTAAAAAATAATTATTTTCGAATTAATGTGGTTTTTTTTTTTTTTTTTTACTTTCTGTTCTTTGTTTATGCAGTTTTCAAAGACATTTATTTCATCGTGTTCTGAAGTTAAATGCGTTTATATATGTATTTTTTATTCAAAATGTCACATATGTTTGTGAAACATATTTTTACCAATTGAAATTTCATTAGACCATGTATTACACGTAATATTTAGGTAAAATTAATTTTGTAAGAAATTTGTTTATACTCTGTACGTTGTAGGTTTATTGTTGCAAACCTCAATCCACCAAGAATTTCGTACTTTAGTGATAACGAGCTGACTTGTGTCTTCTTCGTGTAGTTTCTATCATGACGTAAAAACAACTAAAATTTAGCTTCGTCATTTATCCTCGTTATGAAGATTAACACCTAAGCAGAATCATGCACTTTTGATGAATCTCTGAAAGACATAGTAATTTACTTGGTCAGTTCAACTGATTAGTTTAGGAATAGTTTCGTAACTCGGAGTCAAACAAAAAAATTGTTAATTCATTTTTCCAGAATGTCATAAAATTCCAGATAGGTTCTAATGTGCTTCTGCTAACATGTAGATTTTAATTTAAAAGATTTTCTTCAATTTAAGACAAATTAATATGAATATTGGGAAAAAAATATCAAGTGTGAATAGTTTCCAGACGTACGTTTAAATACTTCCATGCTCAAACGTACACTAAGACATTAAATAGCAACAAGTGTATTAAACCACTTTCTCCAAACTTTTTTTTTAAATGCAAGATGCCGCTCGTATGTATAAAAAGTATATGCAGACTACTAAAACAAATATCTGAAAACCAATAATCTAAAATTGCAAATTATACATCGCGTATTCTATTTACTCAGGTAAAATTAAATAAATATATTATAATTGCAGGTTGCCCGATTTTGGTGAAGCAAATATTTGTAGATGATTTTAAAATTTGAATAAAAAATGTTGTATTTGATTTAGCATTGCACGTCGTTCCATATTTTGCGTTCATATTAATGGTTAATAACCGAAAAAAGAAAACAGATACAAACAAATAAATTACAACTTCTTGTGTTTACATGTAATGTCTATGATGAAAAATGTTCGTGTCATACACTGACGTATTAACGAGAATTATTTCTGTTTTCCCAAGTAAAATAACACGTAAAATTACGAGAACTACATCACCATGAAAAGTAAAATTGTTTTTTTTTTGTTCATTGTTCACATGAGAGACGAGCAACTGAACGAAACAGTGAATCTAATGAAATTTTGAAACGCTTAAGAACGTTTATTTTTAGACCTTAGCAAATAAATTAGAAAATCCAAAACTGTGGCTCAGTACTGTCGTTGTGCAATACAGGATTTTAAATGTGCGGTCCATTGTTAAGAGGCATATAAAATATTGCTTAGACATTAAGTTTACAGCACATCGTTACGAATTACACGGTGCAGATTAATGATGCTTATTGGTTACGTTATTTGCCAATAAATAATATTTCTCTCGACTTTCTTACAATAACACAAAAACCGTTAAAGTAACTTATTGATTTATTGCAAAAGATCATGTATACTATTACTATGCTGTTGAAGGATGTGCTTTATAAAATTAATGTGCTCAATAAAGGAAAATGTAGCCTATTGTTTTAATGCTAAGATAACAAGTCATCATGGTTAAACATCTTTCAGCCGGTATTTTACTATCTTACTCTGCTTGTAACTTAAATTGTGTAATTGTAAGAGTGAAAGTACAATTTAGGTGGCCAAAAATCTTTCTAACTTGACATCATTTCCATCCATTTAATGTGTGGTAAAAATGAACGGTACAGTTTCTTCGAAAGTAAATTCCTGTGTACGGTTTATAATAGTAATCGGCTTTGATTAGAGGTAACAGCTGGTGGTGCGAAACTAAAATTTATTTATCGACGCTGGTGGCATGTACATATACGCACACACGTGCTTCAATATTTCCTACATACATAAGGGCGTAAATGTGTTTAAACTATTCTAATAAGGCTATAAATACATGCATTCACAAATATGTACACATATGCCTGCACGTAGGTAAATACATACGTACGGTGCTGGGAATTACTTGTCACTCATAAAGTACATTATTTGATACGCATCTGTGAAATTAAATATTTTGTCGTCTCCAACATTTTAATCACTCATTTCGTTATCATGAAAGATCTACTTTAAAACACTGTGCTAGAATGGTCTTTGAATTACAGAAAATAACGTTAGTATTAGATGTTCTTAGAAGTATATGTTAAATTAAGGCTACAACTTAATTAGTTTCAAATAGGCCGATAACAATATGACTTTAAAATGTTAAAAAATAAGATTAATTTTATTACATTAAGTTACTTAAGTTTTGGAAATATACCGTCGAATAATAAAGATGACAGTTACTTTCACTACAAATTTGCTAATTTACAAACAATTATATTTAGTGTCTTATTTTTTTCTGTGATTCCATGTCTTTGGCTATGAGCATTGCAAGTAATTTTTTCATATACAATATTTTGTGTTCAAAACTATCGACATTATTTAATGGTCTACAAAATTAACATTTTATTTCAATAATTTTTATTTTTAATTTCCATTAACAAAATACGGTAGGTATACTTCTCAGTAAAACATTAAATTTTCGTTTTGTTTACGCGGGGAGTCCTATGTAAACAATTCAGTGAAAACGTAAGCCTACGTTAAATTATAAACCTAATACATTTTTATCGGTGGTTTCGGAACTTTCCGGAAAAAATTTTCTCAGATTCCGATATTATGTGCGTTGCGAATTTTAATTTTAATTTGTGGAATACCAGTCATAGTCTGGATGTATATTGCAATGAGAATTGTCAAAAATTTTTTAATCTGTATTTACAAATACGACAAATACACCAGCTTCTAAAGAGAGAAAATTCTTTATCATAGTTATTTGGAAACTCTAAAGAAAAAAATATTTACCAGTCCGCTATATTCTTAAGGTAAAGCTGACAATATAGTCGTGAATGACTGCTTAATTTCCTTAATGTAAACTCTGAACTTCACCTTAAATTTCACTTAATTTTATGGGGCTCCATTTACACTGCATTTTCTAAAATTTATTTAAAATTATAAAAGGAAAAATATATAGTATAACAGTTTCATATATTTCTTTAAACTAGTGGTTACTATGTAGTAATTTTTGAAAGAATACACATAAAAATAAACACATACATGCATATATATATATATATATATATATATATATATATATATATATATATATATATATATATATATATATATATATATATATATATACGAACACATTTAATTTTAAATAACTATCGACTTTACTTACTTTATTAAATTCAATAATAAGCTAAAATTACTTCCGTTTATGTATTGTAAATCAATTTTGAACCTAGCCATGAGTCGTCTTTACGTTTTATGGTAGTTAAAGAATAAACCAAATATTAAAAAAAAAACTCTCGATTTAACTTTCTTTATTAAAATCAGTAATTAGCCAAACTTATTAAAGTTTTTGTATAGTAAAAACAATTTGCACATACAAATGTGTCGTCTTTACGATTTATACTCCTTGCAGAATCAATAGAAAATAAAAATTCAGTTTAAATAATAACCCTGGACCTTAATGCCTTGCTGATGCAACACAGCTGTCCTGCTTGTGAACTGTCTAGCTGACGTTCGGCATAATTATTTTAGCGATAAACACAGCTCAATTTCCCCGCTGTGGCATCGAGCACGCGTGCCGCAGCAGGCAGATAAAGCAGCGTCATTGGCGGAGATATCTCCCTCGTACGTTTCGTTTCTATCCTGCACCACACTGACATCTTCCTATCCATCCCTGCCCAAGGGGAGCGTTATCACCCTTCAATCGCCACAACGCGAACCCCAGCAGGAGCGCAGTGTTTATTGGCTAGTGCCAGTTCACTGGTCTCCGAGACAAGGGGTTTGATTCCGATGCGTTTTCATAATGGCCCTATCCGTATCGCACTCGTCTCCTGTCAATCTCTCTCCCGTGTGTTCTCTTCTCGTGTCCATGCGCTCGGTTTGGCGACTGAGAGTACATGAAGGGGATACCGATACGAACAACTTCGTTATATTTGACCAAACAGGCGGCAATTTGGTCTGTACTGAAGAACATTTCAATCTTAGTCCCAAAGTAATTGTACTATTTTTAACACGGAACTAGAAAGAAATGTAGTTTTTTGCCTTCTTTAAAAATTTAACGCTGAATGAATGTAAAATTGGAAGAAAATATGTTAAATATAAGTAATTTTCGTAAACGCGACTTCGTATAATCTGAAGGGAAAAAACACTTATTTTTCACCACAGATAGTTTAATTACAGATAAGCTTAGCCTATGGAGCAATATGAAGTCGTCCTCGTCATAAGAAATATATAATTAGTATAGCTGTATATGGAATAATTCTTCTGATATACAAGCTGCATATAACAGCGATACATAGTCTACGCCCAAAACTTGTAATTTGTTATATTATTTTAAAATTTTCTTTGAAACCTTCTCTCCTCCGCTTTCTTACGTAATCAGTAATTTTTTCAGTCTTTTAATATTCAAATCTACATTTTAGTTTTCGGAAATATAGTTAATATTGCTCAGTAATCGGTAAGCTAATTCATCGAAATTATTTCTGAAACTCCATCCCTTAATTTTTTTTTAAAGAAATTATTCGCATCTGAAAAACAAATAAATACTACTATCAGTTTAGTCCTAACGTATTTTCCGGCATGTGGACCGAGATTTACTGAAGTTTACCATTTATTATTTAAAAAATCACATTCACGAATGAAGTATGACATTCACGATTCTGCGACGCAACAGAAACCTACATCTGCGATGAAATTAAATCATAAACACTCAACATCCAGCAGTTTAAGAAATTTATCATAATCAGCCAGAAAGGAGGTTATTTCTGTTTTACAGAGTTCTTATTGTTTACTATTTCGAAATACACCGTAAGACCAACGGCTACAAGACAGAATTGTAGTGTTTGCCACTCAAATATAAGCGCGCTTATAGTAACAAAAGGCAAAATTCAAAAAATAAAACAAAACTTTACAAATTATCAGTCATTAAAGTGATGTTTACTAAAAAGTAATAATAAATAAACATATACTTTCAAATTATGATAGGTAATAAATATACAAAGGAGAAAAGCAACTTTAAAACACAAGATTTAGTAATGGTATACTTTACGTATTAATGAATTAATACAATGTAATTTTTTTTTCTCAAATAGAGAGTAAAAATATTTATTCAACGAATAGAAGGGGTGTGCATTAAGGGTACGACCAACACGCGCGTTAGAGACTTAAAGGCGACGGAGCTGTAAGAGCGACCTTGAAGCGCGCGTTAAATGCCGTATCTCCAACACGGGCCGAGCGCTGAACTGGCGTGCAAGATTCCCGCCGATTCATTTTTACTATGGGATTTTAAGCGGTGACCAGATAATTATATTCCTGTAAGATCTGTACCAAAGTTAAGTGCAGGTCTAAATCAGAGTTTCACATTCGTCAGGTTAGTACAATTTAAAGTGAGGGTCAGAAAAACTCTTTTTTTTTTTTTTTTTTTTTTTTTTTTTTTTTTTTTTTTTTTTTTTTTTTTTTTTTTTT
>PNEQ01042517.1:0-49919 GCA_003012365.1 Medauroidea extradentata | reverse complement strand
ACAATGTCATTCCGATCTTGACCGAGATTTGTTTTGATTTCGTACGTTTGCATAACGAGCGCATGTGGAATAATTTCGTAATGAAATATATTTACAAACACACTGCAACGAATTTTAAGCGCCTGGTGATGTGCTTTCAGCTTATTTTGGAACAGTTTGGGGGCTGACTGACAAATCTACTTATAATTGTCAGTCAGTTTAATAAATAATTTAGGACTGGAATTAAAAGCCCCATTTTGGAAACGTTGTAAGATATTTACTAGATTGAAGCAACTTAGTTCAGTTTGTATATTTTGAGTGTGGCTTTTGTATTTTGTACGACATAGCAGCGTTATTAAACTAAACCTTTTTAAAGTGTGTTTCAACAAGTTTATTTTTAGGAAGGTTTCACCATTTAAATAAAAAATCCATTAAATTTGATTATCTTCATATTTGTTACTAGTGATCCAGTCCGAAAAAAAAACCTCGCTTTATAAAAATATGTACATCTACGGTGGACACAAACGGAACGTTTAAATTCGCATTCCAATCAAGGTACAATTAACTTAGCTAGCCTAATTATGTTAAAAATAATTTTTATGCATACATTGTTGTAATAAGCGTTTGAAATTACCACGAATTAAATAAAAAAGATTCCTCGTTTATAAAACAGTAATGAATTACTCGATTGCAAGCATGAAAGATATCACTACAGGAAAGTGATTCCTTTAAAATAAATATGTTGTTTACTTAGATGGATTATTAATAACTTAGTCATGTGTAGTTACAAATAAATTAATAAAATAGAGTTCAACTAATTAAAAATATTTTTTTTTTGTTGCATAAGCCATTTCTCGTAGAATATATAAAAATACGTAAACTGCTGTCATTTTGTAAATACTTGTTAAAACTCTTACTGAATTAAAATCTTTCTAAAAAAAAGTAAAAAATTATTTACTCAGTATTCTAATAAACCGAAACTTAATTATTTCATACCGATTTTATGTAGACAAACTGAGATTTCTTCATTGAAAGAAAAATTATAAATCGTTTCTGCCAAATTATATTGCTGTGTATACAAAAACATTTTCGTTACCACAATATTTCAGTGTTCACGACAAACTATTTTTATTGAGAGTACAAAACATAATTTGTAGGGTCAATACTAATAAAATATTTTGTATCTACTACAAAGTATTAATGTTTTTGTGTAGTAACTTTAAAAATTGATTATTTCTTAGGTAGTAGGCTAGTAATGACGCCTGTTAGTGTAACTACTATATTATAAATATCACTATTAAATTTACTGATACGATGGTCAAATGCGAAAGTTTTCGTCTCATACGTCTTTAACTTAAGACTTCAGAATTAATGTTTAAAATACTAGATTTTGTTTATTTTAGTTGTTCGGGTTTTCTACTTTCAGATATACAGTGATGACTCCTCGTAAAATTTATTGCGTTTTACGACTCAAAAACCCGTAACACCTTGCGACTTATTGTGACGTAATTGACGATATAGTTGGCTGGCAGGTCATCTCGGGAAACTTTCACTTCTCCGCCATTTGCAATGTGTCGCTTTTGCATCGCAGGGCTTCAGTACATGTCATCATTGATGGTTTGACCACTGTCGAACAGTCAGAAGTCTTCTTTAGGGTTATAATGATTGCCACGGCGACTCTCCATGCACGTTGTTTATTTTCGTGACGTAATTAATGAGTAAAACATGACTTTAAGTTATAAATCGTTAGTGGCCGTTTCAAATGCAAACAGTGAGTGTATAAATTTGGTGACTGAATTAAAATGTATTTAGCGTTTGTGATAACGGTAAAGCACTGTAACAGAAAATTTTAATTTAAATGCAAAATAATGTTGTGATTTATTAAAGTACAATTCAAGACGAGGAATGAAGCTCCTTCCTTGATGGTCTTCTTGTTTATCGGAAGAGAACGCGTACGTGACGAGAACGCATGGCTATGCAGTCTTGAAGCTGACTGTTAAATGTGCTCCAGCTCGGCGGAAGGAAGAAAAGTCGGAGACGTCAGGGCCACCTGGCGCCGTCGTAGCGAAGTAGCGAGTAGCGCCAGGAGGAAAAAAAAAAGAAAACAAAGGAGCGTTGCATCTGCAAAGAGCTGTCGGTGTTCCCTGGAGCTACCCAGCTGGTGGTGCTTTTACAAACACCCCTGCAATCTGGCACTTTAAATATGAGCTCAGTGCAACGCGAGCACAGATTTGCAAATTAGTTTAGTGCAGTAACAGCACGACGTTGACATGAAAAGTGCCAACGACAAGCATTTCAAGTTTACGTCATGTTCAAAAAAAAAATTTTTTTTTTCGAATAAGAATTTTTTAAAAACTTTTTATTATTGAGGTTTCAGAAGTTCAATTTTTCCTACGGTAAAATACATACATTACGTTCAAGAAGCGGAGGGAATATAAACGGGTTGTATTAAAATAAACACGTGATTTATAAGTACTCACTTTAACTTACACAGCCTATAAAAACAACTTTCGCCAAGGAATGGAGGGATATTGCTAACATTCACTGATGCACACACTGTTAAACCTGTAGGTACACAGAAAAAACGGTTTGTTGGTAACTGCCAAATGATTTGTCAATATGGACCTTACGAAATATGTTTGCAGTGGTTACAAAATGTTTTGTTAGTGACTGCAAAACTTTATTGGGGATAGCAAAAAATTTTAGTAGTCACCACAAATAAATTTGGTGAGGTACATAATGACCAAACATTTTGTAGTGAGTAATAAGTATTTTTGTCAGTGTAGGCAAAACAAAACCAATAAGTAATTTATTTGTTACGATCTCTAGGATATTAAAAATTGTGTAAGGGCTACGAATGGCAAGTTAACTGTCAGCAGTCAGCATGCAGACTTGGTGTAACGAATTCTGTCTGTGCACATTTAGATGGGTATTAAAAACTTCAGTTTAGCTTATATTTTGTCTTTACAAATTTGTATTTCATCGAGGTATCAAAGTATTTCTATTTGTTTTACAGTGACAGTTATTCATGAAATTTCTTATTTTTGTGTTTTCAGTTCCAGGTGCAAATGCTTAAATATATTTTTTTCTATGCATGTCTACGTGCGCATATTTGGACGGCATTATGCAAAAATTGACTAACCCACAAACTTGAAAAAAAAAAAAAATAGTTTACAACGTATCTGGATAGAGAAAAAAACTGCAATTCTATAAGCAAAAATGAATTAAGCAACATTCAGTATCACTGTGCCATCTAGCGGCGTAAGTGTCAACTCACTGCAACGATATCAGCCATCGTGTATTAAGCAACAACCAGTTAACCCTCACGCTCCATACAACACTATTATAGGATAGTGGTGGTTGTAGTTAATACATTGCACTAGTTTAGTAAATTGTGTTGTTGATGAAGGCTGATTTGTTTTCAACGTGAGTACTATCACTACATGTAATATTTGTTTAGATCTTTATCAATGGCATGTAAAGGCTGTGCGTGGTTTAAAAACACTATTTAGTGTAATGTAGAAATGTTGTATCACCAGTCCCTCCGGTGGCTCCATGTTTCATAATAAAATTAAAGAAAACTGTACGTGTAACCAAAAATATAGTAGCATAACTTTTTTTTTACGTAATGTTGTACCTACAGTGTTTGTGGTTTAACTCATATTGATATACACAAAATGACACCAGTAGGTTGATTATGGGCAAACAGCAAACAGTGTACTGTTATGAATACCTGCAGGTCGATTACGGATCTGTTTTGGTCCCGCCATAACACGAACGTGACTTGGGTAAGACGTCTGGCAGTAAAATGCGACCACCGATGTATTATGACGTGCCAAGATTAAGACGACAGCGTCTTAACAGAGTCTCAGCTAAGGCGCCCAAAAACGTGTGCCTCAGTTAAGGTGTTACATCATACCTGACAATAAACTGAACATAGGTTCACTAAATGTAGTCATTTCACAACTTATTGAAGTAATTTTGTGAATAAACTTACGTGAAAACACTAGAATAGATAACATAGGAGAATTGAGGGGCCTCACATTTGTCCTAACCACTGAGAGATTAGGATAGGTTATAATCACTTTGCTACAGTGTATAAACAGCACATTTTCTTGAAACTTACGGTATTATTTCCTAAGTTGAAAGGGAACTATTTATTTCCTTTACATAAAATATATTAACTACTTTAAATTACAACATATTTTAAAACTACTATCGCTACAGTCAGTTCGCTATGTACGAGTGGTTACCATGCCGACCTGTTACGCAAGAAATGTCGGCTCAGATCAGTGTGGAGAAATTTAACAAAAATTTCATCATTTTTAATAAGGATCTGTGTAATATCTAGTACGATAACAATTTGTTTTAATCCCAAAAAGAGTCATATTAACGTTTTTTGCACACATTTGTCACATACATTTACTGTCCACCCAAGCGTGCGGTCAGCAGGCGGCAGTGTTGTGTACAGCATATATCCGCTACAGAAATCCCTGCAGTTTTTAAATAGTATAGGTACTCATTTGAATACCAGTGCAGTATATACAAACAAGTGAGTAAGTATTATTGTGACCACAGTTAGAAAAATTAATCACTTTTAATAACATCAAAACAGTATCATAATGCTATTGCTTTTTAAACTTAATTATTGAAATTTTAAACTCACCCATTCATCAAACAACTTGCAGAAATAAATTATAGATACGAGCTCGCCACCACTGACTTTTTCAAAAAGATTTGCTCATACAATGAACACAATATGTAAGTTACCTATGTATATTTCAGTGAAGTAAAATATGAACATAATGTAAATGTTGCTACATTTGGTTGTTCTCAGTTCGGCTACGTATCTCATGGGCACGTTCACATTAGACAGAAAAATGTATGTAAAGCATAATTTTAAGAGCTTCAGCATATTAGTACACTAATTTCTTACATTAAAATGTAAATGCACAAAATATGCAGGAGATTCAGGAATTTTGCTCGAACTCTATTTTATGCCACCCATCACAAATGTACAAGTGAATTGCCTTTCTGAGAAACGGTACACTGCGCAATAAAATACATTCTTATTATTATATCCACACTCACAAAAATTTAGGCTAAATCGTCTTTCATATAAGGGAAGCCAATTACATTCACATAGAAGGAAAAATTCCTTATTTAAAATATACCTTCATTCGCATTTTAGAAATCTTTATTATTGTTATTGTACACAGAATACGAAATATGAATAATAATGTTAACATTTTCGGCTGCAGCAGCACTCGAACTACAAAACTTCAAATTGGCAGGCCAAAACGTTAACCACGCGGCTATCGACACCTTACTGACAAAGACCTTTCAACTTATGTTAAACTATTGTCCACAAGGAAAAACTAAATCCGTGCACATCTTATGATATTTTTTCAACATATTTGTGCAATTTGACAGTACATTGAGGTTTTTTATTTTATGTAATAACACGCCAATTATCCATACAAGTAAAGGAATATTCCTGTTTAATTATCAGGTTAAGTTACCTTTCTTTTTAAGAGTGTAGTATTTAGTTTCCATCGCAACACGAGCAAACGTTACTATTTATAAACCAATTTAACTAACTGAAGCCCTGAAATGTGTTAATTAGCAAAAAGAAAATGTAATAACTGTTGTACACGACACGAGTTTCTAAGCGTCAGGCGTACTAACTTCATATTATTTCGCGTAAAAGTTAAGACGCCTTACGCACGGTGAGGAGCTTATGACGAGGAGAAACGTAATCGATATTTTCGTTCAGCGTCATACGGTGCAAGTCTTGTCCGTGACGCTTTATAGTTAAGATGCCTTATACGAAAAGATCCATAATCGACCTGCAGGAGACTCGCCTGGAGGAAGGGCTAATGACGGACGGCGGCACGTCGTTGGTCTCGACCCAGGACCTTTCTGGCGAGATCGTGTCTTATGAAATACATAAAAGAAAACAATCAGCCACCATCCAGTGGAGAAACTGATTCTATGGTGTCATTCGTGAGGGGGGGCAGGGGGGCAGAATCATAGCACTAGGCTTGTACTTCTGCTTCTCTATACACTATAGAATCATGTATCATTAGAATCGATCACATTGCGATTCTTGCTTCAGGCCACAGTTTTCTACCAAATGACTCGAAATTCGGGGATGCGGAATGTGCTCTTAAAATACAACAACGACTGTGTACAGATTCTGACTATATGACTGTCATGAAATCCTGTAGGAATAAGAAGTTCACCGTCAACAGAATCAACAGTGATGACATGTATTCAGTAAGCACTTTGGAGGCTGCAATCACGAATTGTAAGATTTGCGTAAATAGACAGAAAGTAAGTTGGTTTTCTACCCATGAAATTTATTTGAAGAAAGACGAACCAACTACGTTGTTCATGAAACAAAGCATTGCTCAGGAAGATCCACAGCAGGTAGATATCACGGGAAAATGTAAAGGACGAAGGGAATCATTGAAGAATGTACAATTGCATTAATTATGGCCAAATAGAAAGTAGTTGTCAACATAAAAGATTAAATATGTGAAAAACTTTCTCAGATTAGTTCCAAAGGATGCACTAGGTTTTTTATAACTTTTTGAAGAATGTACAACAGGGAAACTTTGTTGATGACATTGAAGGTTTTGGTAATGGCATGGACATTGGTTGTGTAACTGATAATAAGGATGCAGAAATTTAGACATCTGCACAGTAATTTCCAAAAATTCCCCTTGATAAATTTTTGACTTGTAGTGTATCATCCTGTTTCTCTTACGAGTTTTCATTTTCATTGAAATTCCTGACTATAACATACTTTTCGTCGTTTGACTTTCCTTTGTGAATGTTAATGTTTGAAAGACTACCATTGTTGCCATTATTACAAGATGTAACACACGTGTTTTATTATTATTATTATTATTATTATTATTATTATTATCCTTATTATTGTGTTATTTAATTTGCAATGGCATTCAATTATATATGGAATTTTTTGCATGGAACATTATTATAATATGTGAAATGGTGGCTTAATGTGTTTCATATTTCATGATACCTATAACGATGTTAAGCAAAAACCAGTCTACCTTCTTTTTATTCACCCAGTTTGTGACACACATTGACTTTAACATAAAAAACACGTGCTATGTTTTGTACTAAGTCTATGATTTGAGATAATATACTTGAAAATGTTTAGCAACATGTTTCCGATTTAAAATATCGGGTTATACTTGAACTCAATTTACTTATATGTACGTGTTGGTGGGTTAAATCGTTTTTTGCATAACACTGTCCAATTACTCCTCTGCTTTTCAGCTATGCCCACGACGTTTCCTTCATCATCATAATGGCGATTGTACTGGTTTAAAATTATAATTCCGTCTATGGAATATTATTTCCATTTATATTTTAATACACAATCAGAAAATTATTGTTCCTTTAAAAATACATTATTTCTTACTTATTGTGTCAGCATATTCCCAGTAATAATACGACTACAAAGTCTAATGAAGAAATTATTGTCATCACATTAGTGTTGTGTAGCACGAACAGTAGTAACTTTCGATATTTCGCTCAGAAAACCGAAAATATTCAAATGATAATGCAGCGAGAATTGTAACGTATGTGTTTCTGGAACAATGTCCATTTTCTATTTCAGTATTTCCGCATTCACTTAGATTTTATTGCAATTTTGAAACCGAACAAATTATCAAGACACTGTGCACAAATATTCTAATTAATGACTAATTAGTACAGACAGAAATACAAAATTGCTGTCGTGAATATGATGGTTCAGACTTACCGTTGTTGCTATATATAAATTTGAAAATCACTAGACGTACAGCAACAGTACAGTTTTCGAGGTATTATATGCCTTTTCATACTACATTAAAATAAGAAGAAACTTTTCATATTAAGACGTAAATCACGAACAATCATATCACTGCAACAGGCCGTATAACAAACGAGCGAATGTTCCTATAAAAACTTTGGTCCCCCAAGCGTGCAATCTGCTGACGCCACCGGCCCCGTACATTGACATCATTATTATATGTTTACTTCAAAATGTAGCTCCTGAACGAAACATGGATATATTTTACGATTTGTTAATAACATGCACCAGTGCAGGTGCATAATTCCGAAGTGTTAGTTAATTATAAGATTTCATTTTCATTGCACGAGTTGCAAGTCGCCAGGTGTTGAACTTCAGGTATTATCATTCGTTTTACATGTTTCAGCTATGAAGACTTGATGCAGGATGATTGCTACACGGAGCTGTTTAGCAGTAACGAACGGGTGCAACCATGCAGACGTCACGAAGCTGGTTACAGAAGAGGGAACTTGTCCATTGTTTCACATGTTACTTCTTCTCTCCACGGCACTGGTAACTTATTTTATTTATTCGTAGATTTTTTAACAGTTACAATATTTTACCCTTATTTTATATCCCTAGACGAACGTTGTAGTTATTTGTTAATCATAGGATGAAATCGTCAATATTTTGTAATTTATTACCTCCACCGAAAGTTATACAACTTTAAGTGCGATGAAGGTGCCGACGCGTAGCAAATTGGAAGTCTGCACATACTCTTCTTGTTTTTATGCGATAGTACACTACTCGTACATGAGACATTTAGTCTAATGCGCATTGTGGATATTTTCAAATCTATATTTAATTATTTTCTGGAAACAGTTTTTTGTTAATATTTTGTACTATGTATGCTAGGCTTGTGTTATTGAGGGAGAAATATTAATGTTTTTACTCTTCAATATATTTGTTTAGTAAACTGGCAAGTATTATACCGTTTTACGTATGATTGGTGAATTTTTCCCACAAGTCGATGCTCCTGCATGTACGCAGAACTAGAATATATTTATCTTTAATTCATGGTCAGTGTAATCTTTCCTGCAATAAATTCAGGGGTGCTAGATCGCTTTCTTAGAAATTTTGCGTTCAGAAGTTTTGGTATTTGTAGTGCAGGATGTTTATAAAAAGAACATGGTGGTTTGAAATGGTTATAATAAATTTTGTGGGATATACTAGTTCCGTCACATGGAGTGTGTGCAGGACATTTGACAGTTTTCTGTAGTGTGTAGTAGAATGTGTTTATCAGAGGTTTGTAAGGATTTCACGACTTAATCTTTCGGACAGTCGCGCTTCATTATAATACTGGCACAGTGCGCGATTTGGTTAATTGAAACGGCATCATTTCTTACAGTGATATTGAAGCGGAAGAGGTTTTGGTATTTTTACAGCAGTCGTGTTCAACATGCATTATACGCCCAATTTCAGAACAGATAAATGGGTAGAGGCTGATCGATATCATGGCCACCGCGAAATCCAGAAATGTCACCCCCCCCCCTTTTTTTCCCAAAGCCTTAGATTTTTTCTGGGGACACATTAAGAACATGGTGTACTCACAGACGATACGCGATATTTAACACTTGCGTCAAAGCATTATCGCAGCAGTCGATAGCTATATCAGCTGACAGGCTGACGCAAACATGAACGGAGACTGAATATCGTTTGGACGTGCGCAAGGCCACAAATGGGGCGCACATTGAAGTGTACTGAACACCGCGGTAACTTCAAGGTATGACCTCTTCTCATATTGTTGTTTCACTAATGCTGCATTTACTTCGTACTGAAAACTGCTTGTGTAACCTCCGATTTATTTTATACACATCCTGTATACACACATATAATGTTGTATGAGTGTATGAAATTTTCCTCTTAAGTATTTTTATGCAGTACGTAATGTATTTTTACGTGCCCTGAAATGAAACGGCTGAATTCCACTTAATGAACCAACCTAGAATTCGTCTGAAGTTATTTTGGAAAACCCTGGAAATTCGAAACCATGGCGGTCGGACTTAAAAATCTTACCCAGGTACTACAGAATGCGAGTGGTAGTGTTTAACCACACTTCAATCGTGCTTGAAATTTTATGGACGATTCACAATGCACTGTCGGCATTCAAATACAGTTCGCAAAGTCCCATTCAGCAGTTATGTTTTCTATGAGGTTATATTGCTGGTTGATTCTGCTAGTTCATTGGCTATGTTTAAAAAGTATTTGGAAATATAAAAAATCTCGAATAATCAGCATTGGTTTACGTCACATGATTACGAAAGCAACGCCTGATTAGTTTACGTATTTCAACAGTCGGCAATCCAGCGCTCTAAGAAGAATTTCTAGCAGGTCTGAAGGCTCAAATACGAAGCGTGATCAGTTGTCAACTGCGGTTTATGAATAAATAAATTGAAGAGGTGAATTTTAAAATCGACTGCCGGCAGTTTGCCAACTGCGCATTGTTAAGGTTAATTCTACTACAGGTTATGGAGATAAACGAATTTTGATGGACGAGTTTGGCAAGGGAAAAATTCTGCCGTTCGTTGCGCTGGCATTGGTAAGGGGGCTACGGACTTTGCTGAGTCAGTACCGAGGATTCGCGAACGTGACGTCATTAAGAATTAACCTTAGCTTGGTCACGCGACTGGGAGTGGAGGAAGCAGGGTTCTCTTACCTTCCCCTCTTCGGCCTAGGTAAGGTTAATTCGTGAATACTTGGTACTGACCTCGGAAAAGTTCGTAACTCCTTTACCTACACTAGCAGAACTAACCACAAAAATGTTCCCTAGTCAAACTAATACCATTGAGTTTCCTGACCTGTAGTAGAATTAGCCTTAGCATTGTGAATCAACCCTAACGGCTGTGAACCAATCTCGCCCTCGCAGACTTTGCTTGCGAGGAATAGTATCATGTTGCTGCAACTGGAAGAAAGGTAATGGTTTTCAACCACTGGTGATGGGAACAGATAAGTAATTAGCCATACGGGGCAGTGTTAGAAAATTATTATTTAATTTATGTTTTTGAGCCATAACATTTGTTCAAATGTTGTTATAAATTTTTTCTGTTCGACAATGCTTAGCAAATATTCGTGGTAAACTGCTTGACATAAATAATGATGGAATGTTTCAGTAATTTGTAATGCAAAGTCATTGCAACATAATTATTGAAAATTAAACTATAATTTACTTCCAATTATTCAGGACAAATAAATGAAAAATGCCATCATTATTTATATGAAGAAGTTTACCAAGAATATGTCTTATGCTTTTGTCAGAAATAAAATTTCGATAGTAAAATTTGAACAAATTGTGACGGTGTATACTAAACATCGGATTGCAGTCAACATATCTGTTTACGACGCATTAATTTCCCGAGTGGAAAAAAATTACATATTTTCACCTAGTACATATTTATAGTTAATTGGATGTTTACCTGGTATTTGTAAGCGACGGCACGTAATCCCATTATGTGAGTTGTGAACAGACGTTGGAAAATTACGTGAATTTTAATAACAATGTACATTGGCCATCACAGACTTGCTTCAGTGTTCCCAGTTGAAGGTAAATCGATAGTGTGTTTTTCGATTTGCGCTGTGATGTCGGCAGAGAGGGGAAATGACGATGCAGCAGAGGAAGGGATTTCAGCAGTTTTGCTGGACAAAGCTTGTCGCCCACATGAACGTGGCGCGGCGCGCAGAAATGTAGCTGTCCGAGAAAATTACATATGATAGAATAGGAGCGCGCACACATGGGCGCGGCGCGGCGAGGCGAGCCACTTCTCCTGGAGAATTCTCGAGATTTCTCTGGCAACCATTCCTCTCGGCGGCGCGCCGCGTCGCGTCCGTGTGAGCGAAGGGTGGCGGAAACAACCAGGCACCGTCCACCCTCTTCGTGACCCTTCGGCTCAACTTCGGCAATCTTCGTAGTGACGATGATTGTCCCGTTTTATTCAGACGTATTCAGGAAGGCATTCAGGTGGGAATTCTTTTATAGCTGGCTCACAAGTACCAAGGTATGTATCAGAGTATGTTAAATCTGTAGTCTATGTATATTTAATGCGTTTCCAATCAGACCTGTTCATTACATCCATGGAGTAATTGTGACGTCGAGTTGTTGCGATGACATTTACGAGAAATTGTCGTTCTATTGGAGGTTAAATAATAAAGGATTGTTATCAATAAGTTTCGAGTAGAAACACACTTTAAAAAGTAATAGCTTGCTATTATCACTGCTTTTGATTGATGTGTAGCACATATGTTGCTCCCGCGTTGTCTCATTTAACGCGGTGTAACCTCGTTTGTGTCGGCAACCCGTGCCGTATCGTCACAATACCTAAAGATTGCTCTAACGATTGTTAAAGGTCGAATATTATATCAACATAAAACAGCTACGGAACTGTAGATTGTTGAATGTGCTACAGGCAAGAAGTGATGACATATATAGTATTATCGATAAACATAAATAAGGCCATCGAATACACTTTCACACGGTACTGTTAACTACCTAATCAAGACAATGCGATGTTGAAATGTCGCTAATATAGTGACCAACATAGATTAAGCACCTCGAGTACTTAACGTGTAAATTATGTTATTATTATGTATTAAATTTAATTTACGAGATACGCCATAAACGTGAGGATCACGTGTGTCATTTCCAGTTGTATTGCATCCAACATCCCAATTAATTATCGCAATGCAGTAACAGATATTAACTGTTTAATACACATACAATACATAGGTACAGATCTACATACACTTTATGTTTGTGCCTTATAAACAGTTACTGTAAGATTTTAAATACATGAATTATTTAAGTCATGCCATTGATTTGTACTGAGGAGATACAGAAACACAGAGTTCAGGAATGATCGAAGACAAAGGACAGTCAGGTTATTAGATATAACACTGTAGGACACTGACTCATTTGAGAATGATTATTGTTGGGCGTTTATTTTTTTGTTTACAGGAAACGGATATGGACGATGAAAAACTAATTATACTTGTGCAAGAGTACAGGCATCGGTATGATTTAGAAGACAGTAACTACCACAATCAGTTGATACGAGAAAATTCATGGAAGGAAATAGGAGAAAAAATGAACGCACGAGGTAAGTTTTCGATATATCAATGTTTAACGCAATAAATATATTACACACACAACCGAACATGAAAGTAGTTTCTTGAATTTACACATTTCAAGTAACTTGTACTTAAGCAAAGAGTCGTAATATAAGTAGCACCCTTGGTAATAATAATACTTTACATTATTCATCCCTTTGGAAAGTATTGCGCTAGTCAGTAGAAAGCAACGATGATTTGCTAAAGAGTTAGGCTTATTTCTACATTAAGGATGTTGTACCCGTAAAAATTCAAAATTTTATATTTGTGCCAAACACTGTTCAAATTTTACACATCAGATAACATGTAATTTCCCCGAATAAAAAAAATTAGGGCCCATAGTTTTAGCAAAATCACCTATCAAAGTCACAAAATGGCAGTTGCGGTGTAGCCAAAATAATAAAGAATAATTAACTTGCAGAAACAAGATAATTCATATCGATACTTAATGATGTGAACTACTTCAAGACACTTTTGTAAACACAAAGCGATATATTTTTATATTTTTTAATAATTAATGGAAATGAGTAAATTTTTGCGTAACTTTGACTTTCGGCTACTACTGAAATATTCAAAACTAACTTTTGTCAAACATGTTTTGAAATGCAATCGTTCTGAAAGAATCTCCAGTTGCCAAGAACCTGAAACAAGTAAATGTTGAATGTAAATGCTTTGTGCAGCTCATAACATCTGTGTGTGGTCTTCAGAGTCAATGAGGGTGAAAATGAGGTGGCTATAGAGCGCCGTCGGGAATAAATGTGCAGTAGAATCTGACGAGCCCTGGTAAAACATGCCAGACAATACTTCTTGCCAACTTTCTGAGACAAACTTTCCCACTATGCATTCGGAAATGTTACTTCCGGTACCGACATTCCGTACCTTTAATAGGAGCGGAATAAATTATGCTAAATGAACTTTTAATTTCGGGAGATTGTTCACTCATAAAGTTGCCAAACAACAAACATTAACTACACTGAGAGAAAGAAATTGTTCACATAACAAAACATATTTGTTTGAGGAATATGTGTTTTACTGAAACATGCGATGTTTCATTTAAAAACGCCTTGTTTACAAAAAAACATACAAATTTTTTTACTGTAACCAGGTAATATGGTTGAACATATTTGTTTGAGTTAAACAATATTTTGTTGGCATAAACAAGTCGCAGTTAGTTGTCTCAGTGTATATTTGTGGCAATAAACTGAATTTTCACTTGAAACATTCGTTGTTGTTTCTCTCAAACAAATGTAGTTTGGTTAGCGCAAACATTTGTGATCAAACATGTCATTCGGTTCTACCAAATATATACTTGTTTCGCCATATACGTACTTAACATTTGTTTGCGTGAAAGATGTAATATAATTGTTGTGTTAAACAAACAGTTGTTTGTATAACGTGATCAAGATGTCGGACACGCCGGCAACTTATTCGTTTTGGTTAGTTATGTTTTTGTTTCATTCAATATATAATTTCGTTAAAATGTGGTTATTAATAATAAACAATGTAACAAACGCAACCCATTAATTTTCTATCGGTTTAATAAATACATACCCAATTTTGTTAACTTTCCCTGATATATCATCATAACCCAATTGTTGTTTAACAGTGCTGCTGGTCTAGTGGTTAAGGTAATAGACTTCTAAATTTTAGGTTATTGGGTTCAAATCCCACCTCTGCCAAGAAATTTAACTTTGTATAAAAACATGCAGTACATGATTAGAAACGTGAATAGTATCTCCGAAATAGGAAAATCGGCGAATAATTAATGTATTTTCTATTTAAAACAACCAGACAATGGCAGGATTGTTATCTAAAACATTCTTTTTGTTTCACTCAAACGAATGCAGCTTGGTAAGCACGAACATATTTCACCAAACATATTTAGTTCTACCAAATTTATATTTGTTCTGCCATATATGAACGTACAATTTGTTTGAGGGAAACCAATTATATTTTATAGTACCATTTCTTTTTCTCGGTGTAGGAATCTTTTTCATTATTAAACATTAATTTTTTAACACTCAGCCGTAAATACCCCTATGAAGGTTTGTGCAACTATTAATTAATCATTTTGTTTTGCTGCTGATTCAACTTCGAAACGTATATAATTGAATAAGAATAACTTTATTGCACGTTTACCAGCTATTTTTATATCATCCTATACATGCATATTTTATCTATATAATACATATAATTAATTTCTTTTGACCCATTATTTCAGACAGCAGGGATGCATTAAGCTATTTATATTTTTCAGAGGAGGAATGTAAGAAAAGATGGAAGTCTCTAAGAGAGTGTTTCCGGAAATCCCTGAAATGTAGGGAAACCAAAAGTGGCCAAGCTGCTACCATAATGAAATCGTGGCGCCTTCATGCGCAAATGGAGTTTATCAAGCCTTTCATTCTTAAGCAACGCGAACCTACGTCTAACTTCGACGAACCAGTCGACCCATCAACGCCCACGTCTAATTCAGGTGAGGCCGATAACGTCATCGAAGACAACTCATGCCTACAGCAGGTGAATCCCAGTGGTTTCAAACGTTCTAGTTCAAAACTTACACCCTCAGTCGCTGTATTTCAAGAATATGTTGCCTACAAGAAACAGAAATATGAGAAACAACACCCTAAAACAGATCACCTTACAAAATACTTCCAGAGCATTGAGGAAACTGTAAGAACATTCCCTCATCATCACCAAACAAAAGTAAAGAGTCAGTTTTCACAAATCATTCACGCAACAGAAATGGAAGCCGTGGACATTCTAAATCATCCCTACTTCTTACCAAAGTGTAGTTTTTCCTGTGGTTTCTCAACCTACTTCACTGTTTTATTTATCTACTCCGGTAAATACGTGACCTTCTGAGTTTTCTCAACAACAAAATGTTCGCCAACAGCTGTGTCAGCCGCCGGCCAGAAATACAGACCCACCGGTGCCTAACCAACGTTTTTCACAAAATATACGTTCGTTAGATTCCCTGTCTATACCTCACTATATTTCTGACCACATTTGACAGCCTCACTCAATGTTCCGACTGAGCAAACCCAATACTCTAACATGTAGCTTCTGAGAATAACAATGGATTATGTATAGAGGTACGCCAATTTCGCAAATACTTCCAGGTCAAATTGAACGCCAAAAATATATACATCATAATCACGCGTGTGATTAGCTGGCGGCTGTCACGGAACGCATTTGACTACTGCAAGCCAGTAGTAAATAAGGAAATGATTCATAGAGCTATCGCTTGTAATGTTGTAAGCCAATGAATAATCGACTGTATCCAGAGCGTGTACAGGACTGAGCAATCTAGGCTACTGCCAAATGAATCTTCGAAATTGACGTACCTCTAATTATGTATAATAGTAAACTATGTTTTTTGACACCAACAAAAGATAAATAAAGAAACCCGTTATTAAAACAAAGTTATTTTATTTACCTTACACACAGCAAGCCTCTCTTCACATGGTACGGAGCGCCGGAATTGTGTACTCTGATGATCGATCATTGGTGTTAACAATTGTAGTAATTCGTAGAATTTTTCTTTCGTCATTCGAAAATACTGAAAAAACTTTTGTCTGTCCTTGAGTAAATCAGGAAATATGTGCTGGAACTCTCCATAGACCTTTCTCTTCTTATTGATGTCGTGTATCCACACTTTTTTTGTCTCTTCTGCTTCACTTGCAAGCAAAGCGAATTTGAAGAGATCTTTTTCCGAACTACTTGTGCTAGAACTCATTGTTTTTAAGAGACAAAAACACTGACTACAGCTTGCAGACACTGCAGCAGACTGACCAACATTCAGCCGCAGGTGCCAAGTTCAGCTTGTCGCGCCGCGTCGCGTCCAAGTGGGCGACAAGCTTAACGTTAGAGAAGCTTCTGGTCGTTTAAGTTCCAATCACCGATGCGCAACGTGGTTTTTCAACAGACTTCCCTTTAAATCGGGATCCCACCACCTTCTTTAGCAACTAAGGAAATGTGAAGGAACGAATATATATGACGGGATTTTAAGCTGCGTTCGGTATACAGGCTTGGGGAATGATCCTGCTAGTTTAAGTTAAGTATTGGTAGGCCATTATGGCTATGATGTCAGGCGTTGTAGGTTGCGCTATAATGTTGTCAATTTGAATTTAAGAGTTATTTAATTATAGTTTCTCTTGGAGCTTCCTAGTTATGCCTCTTGATTGGCGGTAGGAAGTTCAAGATTTGAAGTAGGGTTTGTTGAGCCTGTATCCATTTTTAATCATGTTTGCAAGGAAATTTACTTAAAGAAGTGCTGACCGTGTTTGCAAGGAAATTAACATAAATATTACTGATTATGTGAGCAAGGAAATTAGCCTAAATATCCTTGATCATGTCGGCAAGGAATTTAAATAAAATTGTATTGATCATTAAGGGTTATTGGTTTTGAAAAAGTTCGTCAAGTGTAGGTAGCGCAAGGTTTGAGAGCTCTTAAAATTTTAAACAGACTGAACATTTATTTTGTTAAGATTATTGATGAAAATAATATCGTAATTGAAATATTTATCGGGCTTAGCTATATGTTAATACCAGTTGTATTGAAAACTTATTGAATATTCAGTCATGTTTCGGCAGTTCTATGTACCTTACTTATCAAATATTATGACAGTTATGTAACTATCGGGTTTTGATAGTTCTGATAATTTCCTGGTGTATTTTAATATTTATTGCATATCTAACCATGCTTCGGCAGTCATTTGTACGTGAGTGTTTTAAATGTTGTTTTCTTTATAGTCTTATATATGTATGTATATAATTTTTTTCAGAAAGAATAGAATTATAAATAAAAAAGACGTATATAGTTTTTTTATATTTCAAACATTATTAAATATATTTTGTTTAACACCCGTACTAGAAGGTTTCAGCCACAAAATAAAAAGTTGTACATTTTGGTTGTATTTTGGTTGACACTTCTCAGGTAAGGTTATTGAAAACCAAAGAAAGAAGTAAGGGAGAGGTGATTAAGTCCAGTGTTTCTGCTGTTGCTTATTTGTGATCATGGTTTGGCCACAGGAATGTCTCAGTGGTCTCAAAATGTTACGGATCAAAAACTAAAAATAGTACAGTAAAATTCTCTATCACTTCCCCTTAAAATCGCTGTCGTGGCATCTGCTGATAAACCCATCTCAGGTAAGTTCTGCATCATTATTTTGAATTAAAGAGCTGGCTGGAATAAATGTCTGAGTAAGAAAATTGCATTTTGAGTTAACATGTATATGTTTTGGATAAATTAGTTTTTTTTTTTTCCATATTTCTCTCAAATTATTTTCTCATAGCACTAATAAGTTACATTACACGAACTAATAATTGTTGCTATATACACAGTCAAAGATAAAACAGAAATTATTAACAGCATAATGGTATCAGCACAGGTCAAGACGAAAATTCTTGGTGAAGAATGTAGATATCGGTACAAAAAATGTTAGGTTCCTTCTATGGATGTAATCAAACAAGATAAATTATTTGATTGAAGGCTAAGTAAAGCCTTTATTCCAGCTAACTCCTCAATTGCTGTACTGATTACCAATAATGGCTTGTTTTTACATATTGAGCGCTACAAACCTGACATGTCGTAGATATCTGGCAAGAACGTTTCCAACATTGTTGTTGAACTGATGAGTCAGAGATCACCGAGAAATTTAACTATGGAGTCTTGTAATGGAATCTTTGACAGCACTGTATGAACAAGAAACATTACAACCGAACTTTCGGATATGCCTTTGTTCCCATAGCAGTATTTTTCACACACCTGTGACGTAACGCATCATCGCCCTACAATGGTTTAATATTTTTAGTTTGTTGCACGAATAAGTTCGTATTTAATTCAAGTTGTAAAATGTAATGATAATTTCAGCGAAAAAATAAATAACTTACCGGTTAATAAATAAAAAGTGTATTAAATTTGCTGGTACAGAAAATCAAACTAGACAGAAGATCAGCCGTAAAATAGCACTCATTCTTGGATTGGTTATTGCCAGCCCTTTCACCAGAATACTACTAAGATGATCAGCTGTTTTAAATAAACGGGCTTTACGAACATAGGTCATTTCGAATGCGTGTCTAATATGTTCCCGTTGCGCCATAAAGCTTGGCTAGAAAATCAACATGAGAATAGCCCAGTATGTAACAGCACTTCTCCGAAGGTTCATTGGACAATGTATATACATGATTGTATATCGCAAAAATGTTTTGTGCTAATAAACTCTTGAAAACACTCTAATTTCTTGCAACGAATACGATTAGGTAATATGCTTCTGACACAACGTAGCTGTCTGCAGACCAATAACACACATCAAATATTACACTCTCGGGATTCTCATTGGCTAAGTCAAATAGAGTAACAGCTTCAAATACAAGCTCTAGCCAGTAATATTCTGGAAAGCTGAACGTGTGTTGAAACCACGGTCTATGAAGGTAGAGGTCTTGATACTGAGGAATAAAATGTGACTCCCTTCTTGTCGCCGAGCACTAGTAGTAATTTGGTGGAAGATTTGTCTTGTTTTTGTATTTGGCTTAGCTTAAAATGTGAAGTTGTTACCGGAATTGCGAGTACTATATCGAAGAAAAAAATAGGAACGTAATTTTGTATTGGAACACATTTTTTACAACAGTAAAACTTAATTTTTCAATCTTATACATGTAGATGCACATTGCAACGATTCTAAAATTTTGTAGGGTACTAAATATAGTTTTTGTTCGAATGTGTTCACTAAAACAATAATACACAATATATTTCTTCAAACTACTTTTATAAACAGTTGCACACATGCCAATGCATTTATGGACATGGAACATGTATATACTATATCAGCTTACCTTACTAACATTATTTTATGTAAATAATTGCAAAAATGTTAAAACGCGAGATGTAAACAAGACAAATCTTCCACCAAATTACTACTAGCGCTCGGCGACATGAAGGGGTCACTTTCTCTTGCTGGAGAGCATAGGCAGTGTCAAGACCTCCTCCTCTTAGACCGTGGTTGAAACCCAGCATACAGTCATGTTTCCCCGTGATAAACCATCATTTCTAACAGTGCATTGCATGGTCTACGTTGCCTTAATGTAAACTCACGTGCCTCGGTATTATGCCTGCTGTCGCCATTTATTATGTAATCCGTAACAATAGTATGTTACAAAATCAATTATGTACAATAAATTCTAAGACATGTAACCATCCAAGCAGGATTGAATCTAATAAGTTAGATTTCATAGTCTGGAGATCAGATACAAAAGATTTTTAAAAAAATCAGCTGTTTAGAACACTTACGTTCAGTTTTAAGCAATAAAAGAGACATTATTCTTCTACTTGGGTTGTATGAAATCTATTTAAAAGAAAGGTTTTTTTTGTGGTGAAACGTTTATTAATGAAATACAATTTGGATTAGTGTAATTGTAGATATAATTTCACAAAACAAACGTATTTAAACAATTTCGATTCTGAAAAAAAAAATACATTTGTTAAGTGCTATCTCCTATTTACCTCTCTATGAAATAAGCTTTATTTTTACTTTTACTATAAGGGACAAAATAATTTACAAAAATTCCGAAGATATTTGTATACACAAACGTTCTAAGATACTTTAATGTTCATACAACGTTAGCCCAATCCCAGTATTTACATTAAGGGAAGCTTGCAAATTAAAACACCACAGAATACTCATATTAAATCGAATGCATACCGTGATATTAAAATTTGAAACAATGACCATACGAAGGCACCACAACGCCCAATTATATTAAAATAAGGATTGTTTGTGATTTTTAAATGCATGTTGCAGTGTGAGTTTACAATAAGAAGGAATTAGTTTTTGGACATACGCCATTGCTCATTGCTGATGTTTTGTTGACCAAACTTGTGTTCAACGGCAAATTAAAAAAAGCAACAACCACAGAGGAATACAGTAAATTTATATATATATATATATATATATATATATATATATATATCAGTAAGAATTCAAAAATTAGAATTCAATCAATCTTCGACAACACCCAGACAAAAAAGACGGACATAAAGAAAACTCAAAATTCCAATTTTAAAAAGATAAAAGTTTAAGATATTCAATGGACAGTTGACAACAAGCAAACGACAAAAGACAACACAATACAAGTTCCATTCAACTAAAAAATGCAACGTTTCGGGAATTGCGATATATTCCCGTTTTCAGGCTGAGACACAGCTGGTCGAATCACCAAGATGTGAATGAAGTTCACTAGAAAATTGTGGCTTATATAGGCTGTAGGGTCTATTTCAATGCAAGTTTGGTCAACAAAACATGAGTAATGCGTATATCCACGTACAATCATGCTGAGCGCTCAGAAAAACTTGTAATTAATTAAAAACATGTTTTATTGGAAGATAGATGTTAACTTTTGAGAGTGTTGAAATGTTTACACTGGTTTTTTGTTATTCGGAAGTATTCATTTTCAAGATTGTAAACGTGGCTGCGAAACGGCTGAAAGAAAACTTTATGCAGTGCTCACATTGTCTTGAACGGCCTATACCAATGTATATAAACCGCTTCATGTATATCAGAGCCGGAATTCTTTGTGTTGTGTACGTAATAACGCATTATTGTCAAGTATCTAGTATTTTACACTACGGTTCTCGATATCTTATTTAATTGAACGTTTTTACATGCTTGCAGCTAAGGTAAAATTTACAGTTAACGACTCGTTGTACATGTACGTACTTAAATATTCAACCTATTACATTTACGGCTGTAAAGTAAGGAAAGAAAACGATTTTACGTAAGTAATAATTTTTTTCCACGAATTATTCTCATTTATTACCGTACAAAAACATCACGTGAACTATGTACGTGCAGATGCATGCACTTGTTGGAGGTTGTAAGCTGCAAAACATCCAGCTTAGATTTACGGCTGTAAAAAAAGGAAAGGAAACGATTCTGCGGAAGAGAATATTTTTTCCACAAAATGTTTTCATTTATTGCAGTACATAAACACAACATGAAATATGCATTTGTCGGAGGTTGTAAGCTCCAGAGATGAACACAGACGAGCATTCCAACAGTCTTAAGAAAGTGCAGATATTAAGAGGATTCCTGAAATACCATCATCCTTCCTTACCTGCCTTCTTGGCGGTGCCTTCGGCGATTTACACTCCTCAAAGGCATAACGTCGCATTCAGTGCAAGGATACACCTGGAGGTTTCCCCAGGAGGAAGAAGGGCATCACCAACCAACTCCACATCTATGCCTAACAAAGCTTCTAAGCCTTTGTGCCGTAGGAAGGCGTTTGTGGCGGCATTCCGAACTGCAGTCCTTGAATTTTGCACTCCCGGGCATGGGATCATCGGGTGAAGGGAGAGAGATAGAGAGAACGCTAACCAAAGGAGTGCGAAGAGAGAGAGAGAATCCAAGCAGAAAAAAATGGAATATGTGCTCCATGCGCGGCATTTTAATAAGCCGGGCCCGCCCCTTTTGCGAGGATCCCGGGTTTCGCCAAGCAAGGAAGGCAAGGGAGCCAGAGGGCGGATTCCCGGAATTCCACGGTCCCGTTATTATGTTCCCATGGGACGTCGAGGGGAAGAGAAGGAGGAGGGGCTGCGTCCCGGCGCGTCTGGCATTTCCTCAAGACCGAGGCGAGCAGGGCCCCTTCGAGACGTCCACAGTGGACTGAATGCGCCGCTCAATAAACACGAGGCATGGCCGGGGCCGGCGCGTGGGTGCGGACCTGCTCGATATTATTAAACTGCGGCCACGGGTTTGCGCCGTCCAGCCTGTTTACACTGCTGCGGAACACAAACCAAACATGAGTCAGACAGATCTTTGGCTTCTGTGCACGTCCTCAACTCCAGCTCATTGTCTGCATGACTTCCAAGTTCATATTTTTTTAGAAACGAACTGTTGAGAAAAATTACTAGAAATACTTCCGTTATTACCATAAAACTATGTAAGCGAATAAAAAATAGAGTGATTTAAATAAATAATCTCTTTATTGTTACGCATCCGGGAGTATGAAAACTGTTCATTTATTATTTTGAAAGTGGGTTAAACACGACTGTTTTACGGTAGTTGGAGGATGGTTGGGTTGACATTCATGTTGTAGAAATAGTTCTTCTGTATATTATGAAAAGCGGCTACAATATTGAAAATCGTTTATTGGAATATGTACATAATGTGTTCATTTTCAGGAAGTTACTGGCAGCGGATGAACAATGTAAGTCGGCTTGCATTGCAGCCGTCAGCCTGGCAATGCTATTGTTGACGTTTGGCGGAATGATACGTAGTTGGTGTGAAAACAGATCCAAGCTAGAAGAAGAGCTTCCAGAAAGTATAAAGTTACCGTGTGGCGGGTATACCAGGGTCGTATGTTCAAACCGTGGGTCAGTTCAAAGTTGAGCTGTGTGTTTTACGAAACTTGTGTATTTTTTAAGATATATATATTTATTTGCACCATAACTCTTAACAGATGATGTGTCGTACACATTCAGAACAATTATAGTATGAATTTCGCTAATCATGAAAAATAATGAAATTATTGTAGGTTGGTGGACAAAACATATAGTTGGGTCCCGGGGTAACATTTTTCGCCTGCGCAGAAGAACCTTATATACAACTTCAAGCTGATTATCAAACTACTACTATCGAGTTATTAATGTCAACTAAGGTCATTGGTGGTCTATGCAACCGTACGGGATAAATATTTTGCATTATAATTATTTTTACACGTTAATTTATTGACACATTGTGCTTGGGTATGCGATGTAGATATACATCGTGATATTGAGGCAGAGAAGCCAGAAAATCATACAGATGGTAATGGCACTGACTCTATTGGTCCCATAACAACAATGGGTGAAGAAATAAAAAACCAGATGTTTTTTCGTATTATGAATATAACTTCATCAATTAAACTGTTGACCTTTAATTTTATTTGTACATTCCTTGTAAATTACAACAAATTGCTACGTACATGTTTGCTTATCACTATGAGTATTACATTTAACTAAAGCAGTATGACAAAATCTTTGCGAAAATCAATGATACCTGGAATAGTATTATTATTTTTACTTGTATTGACAGTAACTGTGACCGGGTAGATCAAATTAATTTTAAACCCTGCGTTTACAAAAAGCGCAAATGCAGCCACAGCTATTTTAACTAGTTTCATGACGAACGACAGAAATGGCAAAGTTAGTAATTTACTTTAATTATAGCTTCAGTAAATTGCTACTGGTTCCTTGGAGCCTCATACACGCGCGCTGCAGAAAAAAAAACATATTGAACGGGATAGATAAGGATTGTATTCATATTTTCGTTCATCCTTAAGTATTTAAAATTTTTTTTAATGAGAATTTATTGGTTTGTGGACGTACGCCATTGCTCATGTTTATGCTGATCAAACCTCTGTTGAATGACGAATAACGTAAAACGAACAAGAAAAAATATATATAAAACACACACAAAAATAGAATATAAGCAATCTCAAAGGATTTGTCGGTTTTTTTATACTATAGACAACAAAGAATTCTGAGGATATAATTCAGTCGAATATCGTGACAACACCACCCAGACACAGAAGACAAACACAAATATAGAACCAGATTCCCAATAAGAAACAAGATGTAAATAGACGAATAACAGTGAACAGTGGACAACAAACACAAGACAATAGACAACACAACACAAGTAAAGCCAACTAAAAATGCAACGTTTCGGGGATTGCGATCTAGTTGGCTTTACTTGTGTTGTGTTGTCTATTGTCTTGTGTTTGTTGTCCACTGTTCACTGTTTTTTGTCTATTTCAACCTTTTTTTCATATTGGCAATCTGGTTCTATATTTGTGTCTGCCTTCTGTGTCTGGGTGGTGTTGTCACGATATTCGACTGAATTCTATCCCCAGAATTATTTGTTGTCTATAGTATAAAAAAACTGAAAAATCCTTTGGGATTGCTTATATTCTATTTTTGTGTGTGTTTTATGTATATAAATTTTTTTCTTATTCGTTTTTCGTTATTCGTCATTCAACACAGGTTTGATCAGATAAACATGAGCAATGGCGTACGTACCTCGTATGAGCTCTGTTCCGAAACCCGTGTACTTATTGGACATATACCTGCCTCCATACGTTAATCTACGAAGATACGAGCAGATAAGATTTCAAGTCGTATACTTGATCAGAACACCTTGAAATTACGGCGTAGCTGTGACCTCTATCAAAGCACTGGTCACGTATATGCCATTAGTACGAGACCACATATCACAGCACGGTGTGTGGGCTAATGTACCCATAACATTATGTTCGTTTGACATCCGCTCCCACACCATACTGAATATTCCTACCTTCCGTTAGACAGGAATTCCACACTTTCTAAAGATATTTTAAAATACTGACAAAATATTTATTCCCTGTTAGTATATAAAAGTCATTGTAAATTATTCATTTAATAGCAAACATACAATAAGATTTTTCTAACCAAGAATTCCCTAGATTTTAAAGGATGGTGGCATTAATGCAGTAAAAGAACATTAACTAGAAACAGAACATTATCTGGAAACAGAAAATGACACATCACTATTTCGAATGTATTTAAGAATAGCATGCAAAAGGCAAACATAAACGTATTTATGGCCTTATTCTGAATACAAATAACTTGTGACTCCCACACAATACTGTCATACGGTAATTTGCTTTATACAGTGATGCATATAACCGGCCATCAATTAAGTAAGCATATGTGTAGTGTATTTTTCCTTCCATTCAATAGTCCTTTATTTCAATAGTTTTCTAAACGGTAAATAATTGCGCTACACTTATAGAAAAAAAAACTAATCATGATGCAACTTTAACAAGAAACATAATGTACACTTTCTTTTAAATTCATTCTATGGATAGATCATTTTCTTTTGCAGAAACACAGAAAGTAACCTTATTTTCAAAAGGCTTCAGACAATTGATATGCAGAAATTCACAAAGCAAATGCATTTCACGATGTACTAGATTACAGTATTTGTCATGTCACTTAATACAACATGCATACCTGTTTAATGCGTGTCACTCTCAATTACATTTTTGGCCTACCATCTTTTGTGGATTACCTGTTCGATAGTCAAACATTAAATATGTATGTGTGTGTATTAATTTATATGCTTATTTAAATGCATCCAAAATTTTCCTTCTACTGGAGATTATTAAATTTTAACTATAACTTTCATTTCGAGGGTCTGATGCCATAGTGATTAAATTGCATTTTTCCTTTTTAATATGGAATTAATTTTCTTTTACCCTAAATTACGTGCAGGCATTATTAATTAAACACAGTCAATTAATATAATAAAGGATACGTTATTAATTCCAAAACAAGGTTCAAGTTTAATATCTAAATAAAAATTTATTTTTCGACATGTCTAAGAAAATATACTTTGATCACTCTGGCATCAGACCCTCCTTTCTGAAGCAACAAAATTATGACTTCGACATGCGTTTACATAAACTATAATATAAAATATATACATATTTCCGAAAGTTCACGTTTTATTTCATATCAGAATGTAAAGCAGTGCCAGAAACCTTAGGCACCACTGCAGTTATTTTAGCTAACGCGGCAGGCTAACTAACTACGACTTTGGAGACCTGAGCTCGACTCCAGGCGCCTCCGTGTACGGAGAGAATCCACAGCGCATCACCCATTCCAGCAGAGAGTGGTAATTTCCCTTGGGACTGGAGGCAGCCGGGGTCGCGAAGATAGCTGACACTGTAACACTTCTTCTTTTAACTCATATCTTCACCGTACATGAACTTACCTGTCTAATGTGCTGAACGGAAGAACAGGATACGAATTTTTTTAGACAATATAGTTTTCTGTAAGCAACACTGATAACGTATGTATCAAGCAAAAGTGATGGTAGTGCTACTGCGTAGTCTCAAGGATAACGGAGTTACATGCCACCCAAGCATTTACTTAGACCACTGTCACACTAGATCCAGAAGTACTTTCCTAAAACATGTTCTATTTCGTGAAGCGTTCACGCAATCTCTGAACTAAACTAGTTTCACGTGTGTCTTCACTCCTGCTCTCCTATTGGCTACTTGGGGAAACGAGTTGTATTAACAAATATGGCTGTTGTGCTGAAATAAACGTATTGTTGCAGTAACCATACGTCTCCTAGCATCGGATAACAATCAAGTTTAGTAGTGGGTACTACCAACACTCTTATTCATAATTTTTGAATTTTGACAAATTTTCCAGTAGTTTTCACTGATCCCGAATGGAGTACTTTAAACTAAATGCATACACGAAAAGCCATTGGCATGTCTGTGAATATTTATTAATTCCGGTGAAAAGTGCCAACATTTCAAACAGTAAATTGTCACTGATCTTCTAACGGTTTTCCACTGACTGAAATGTTGAAACTGCTTCATCAAGAACCTGTAATAACCACTGGCAAATCTGCGAATTTGCTATTTATTCTTATATAGAGTGTGGAATTTTTCTTCAACAATATGTTTTGATTATGTGAAAATATGGTCTACAATAAGTAATATTTCCTGTACTACTACAGAATATACCGTAATTTCTGCAGAATGGATTCATATGGGAACAATGAAGATAGTACCGACAACCAAACATGACATGGTTTTATTTTAACAAGATTGTTGTTGCTACGAAAATACATTTCTTTAAGTTTGGTGCGACATTTTCTGACTCGTTAAATTAAATAAACACTATCGTTAAGTGATTTTATAATGTAATGGTGTTATACAATATGCATCCAAGCCACAAGCGTAAACAAAAGACAAAATACAAGCTCCTAAATTACTGTGCATTTAATCTTCAGTAGCTAAGTAACCAAATCCAAAGAGATGAAGATGATAATATATTTAGTTACAAAAAAACAATGTTTTTGTAACAATTTTGCATGTTCTACTTTATTAAATGTGAGATGTCCTCTATCTGCATTATTAATATTCAACTGGACTACATGCACAGGAAACATGTATTTAGTATAAGATGATTTAAATGCCACGAGTGTTGGTTACAGATGTGACAACCATTAAACATGGTATATTTTAAGTTCCGAGTCAATTGATGTTACAAGTAATATTTTTACTGTCGCATATATGTAAAACTGAGGTTGACAACGGCCTTAGAAGAACAGGTGTGGACACTTGTCTGAAAACTTGGTACCCCTGTTCTCTGTCAGTTGTTATTATTGCCGCATGCGCGCTGCATAACAGTGGTCGCGATTTGGTATTAAGAAGATAGGCTGTATGGAAATGCACTTGTTTGGAGCCATTTCGTGGTGGCATTCTTTGCAAAAATGCTAATTGATATCAATAATTCTTTCATTATTGGCAGAAACAAAGAAATAAATATATACGGTATAGCATTTTTTGTAACTCCTTGTACATGTTTGACCAAAAACCTGTATAACTTCCTATATTCACATGTAAAAATTCGTCCACTGCAAAGAACCGCGCAAGCGGTAATATCATCAACATGCGTTCAACAAAGGGTTAAAAAAATACATTGGCGATTTGGTGGTTCATAGATATTCTTCTACGGTTCTTCTACGGTCGTGCAATGGACTTCTGAACCCTACTATCTTCGGTAGTTATAACTTGAAAATAGTGCATGGAAAACACGTACTTGACTCTATAAAATATGTTTACGCAGAAAAGTTTGTGTTAATCCTTAAATGAGTAATTTGCAATAAATGATTTTAGTTGTGACACAACCAAAATTATAGACAAATAACATTATTAGATAACGTCTTGTAAAGCACAAAAAGAAACAACGTTATCAAACCCTGTGATGCCTAACGCGGAGCTTGATAAGCATAAATATACAGTTACAGACGCAGTGAGGTTATTGCTTATAAAAATTAATTAGAAATTATACAGGAATCTAAGTACATAAGTTTAACAATTAGGGAGTAATAGGTCTATAAATATATAGTTCTAAATACTTTTGTTATTAAAATATCGGAAACATAATAACCTAAAACTACAATACTATAAACATTGATTTATGTTCTTAGGGAATTCAAACTCGCATAAATTGCTGGTTGATACCTACAACAGTTACTAAAGTAAAAGGAGTGGCCACCCTCTAATAGGAATTATCTTTTGTACCGTCGGGATATTGGGACATTCGATTATGCTTATTAAGTAATGTAAGTATCACAACAAAAATATTCCTCTAATTACGACTGCCTAGGAGCCATAGTTATTGTTAAGAATACTCACGAAGCTTTGGCTGCAGCGATATATTGCCAGAAGAGCGTAGTCAGTACTGCGTCCATGTATTTTAATGTGCTCACTGCACATGCCATAGTGGACAGTCACTTTAAACACACTTCAATAAGTTCATGATACCGTCTTAACAGGTACAAACGACGTGAGATGATTCTCTATCCAACAATTTCGTACAATATTACAAATCGATGTTTTATAGGGTTTTAGCTAAAATGAATAAAATCTAATTGGCATTAAAGAAGATTGTATGAGCAATATTATTACTTTACACTGATATAAAACTGTTGCACAACTACACTGTGGAATACAAATATTGTTTACATCGAGAACATAAAAGAAGTGGTATGTTCCTACCAATGTGTGTGGGCAACACTTGGGTAATTGTATTCCTTTTAAAATATGTAATTAATACACATCATACACATCAACTTAATGAAACGCTTTAACGAGAACTTTTTCAGCGGATTACCATGTGAGGGTGCACTTTATTGCCTGCCGAGTACATATAAGTAACTTATACACTGATCTGAAATATGTCTAAACAATGCGGTTTTTAAATAGCAGTAAATCTCTGAGCAATAAAAAAAATTTCTCTCTTGCCAAAAGTTTATCTAATTCACTTATTGAAATTTGATGCTAAATGAATCGGGGGTCTGTGTTCTATTTCCATTGATCAGCAGAGCAGTATGTAAGAATTGTATTATAATAATGTGACTAAATTTTTTAATTAATTATAAATTTACTACAGTGTTATTTTCTTGTACTTTCTCCATTATTTATTGAAATTATTAAATTAAATCTTAAATGTTCGACGTGTGTGTAGGTTATGCTGATAGACAGACGAGCGTATTATTAAATGTCGCATTAAGATGCGAAAAAATTTTTTTCAATCCATCTGAAAACGCACATTAAGTATCAATACTAGTATGAAATGACAACTTTTCAGTCTGAAATCAGGTTTCCGTTGCAAGTATGGGAAATTCTCTCAGTCAGGGATGTCAACGTGGAAATGATTGACAGAATGTAAAAACGTTTCGTTATAGTTTATTACCATATGGCATATGGTTTGCGTGATTTTATTGAATAAAACGCAGTTTTGTCTAAATAAATTAAGTTGTTTCCGAATCAGAATTTAAACAGAGGATATTTCAACTAAGCCACAGCATAAAAATAAGTTGTAAGCTACCACTTTGGCACGGTCCGATTTCTGAATTTTGAGTATCAAGAGGCAGAATTACTTTCCACATGTGGGATAAATTTGCATTAAATAATATTATAAGTTTTTTTCTCCTGTAAGGAAAAAAAGTTAAAAAAAAAAAAAATGGTAGGTGGGTAATATTGAAATCAGTAAATTGTCACAGATTGATATGTTCTCAAACTTGCATCCAAAAATTCAGAGTGGTAAAAAGTGATGCAAATGATGCACACGGTGCAAATTAACCAGGTTTCTTTGTGTTGTTGACAGTACCGCAATTTATGTCATAATAGGCCAATATACAATTTTTTTAAATATGACACGCAACCCTATGTCTAACGAATTGTTTACATAGCGGAATCTCTTGTGAAGGATGGACAAGTGTCAGAGAGTTTCGAAGGACAAGAGATGCCCTCAGACGTACTCAAACAACGTCGGAACTCCCGCACTGTACGAGTGTGTGGACGTTGAGCTAGCCGGCGCCTTATCGTCCTCAGAGTCGCGCCGTCGCCGGAAATTAGAAAGCTCTTGGTCGGGACAATGTGACTTGGCGGTGCAGGGTGGAGGAAGGGTGCGGCCATTAGCGTCCACGAGCGTGTTTCTACTTGCTCAGAGGAAAGAGAGTGTGACGTCAGGAGCAGGTCGCTGGCGCACAGACGGGTCCGCACAGCCGCACGGTCTGCGAGGACAGTGATGTATTACTTTGGCTCTGGCCAGACGTGGAGTAATGGACCCGCCTGTTACCCGTGCAAACCTCTCACACTCTACTGACCCTTAAACTCGCAGTTTTTTGTCTACATGCCTGCGATACCAACACACTCACCGCAGTCAGCATGTGCTAAGTTTTACTCTCTTGTTCATTTGTATGGTTATATGTGCGGTTTGAAGTAGCCTAATAGTTTACGGATAATCGAAGTAAAAAATTTTGGCCAGTACTCAACATAGAGGTCTTTATCGATATAGAAGGTGATTTGATGAGAGTAAGTATGCAGCGTCGTAATGGGGGTTGGGGGGTTGGAGGAAACGGGAAATCCTTGATAAAACACGACCACAATCGTCATCGCCCGACGTGATTCCAACATAGGAAAATCCTGGGACTGATCCTGCCAGGAATCGAGCCCGGATCGCCTTGGTAGGAGGCGAATGCTCTAGGCATTTCGCCAACCGTAGCTCCTTGAGGAATAATGTACACTTTCTGAACGAATATACATCCGATTAATTTATGCTGTCGTATACCTAGCATTCTTACTTAAAATTCATTATACAAATGACTTTCTAAACAATATTGACTGTTTTTAACTCACACACGGTACCGAGGACTTCCCACACTTCATCTTGTAAATATAGCAACTGTTGAGCTCTAGTACAAAGTAAATGTAGAAACATCATTTTACACTAATTCCTAAAATTGTATAGCAATGCTGCCATTTATGAATGTGAAACGATGTTACGATACCTACTTCCTTAAAACTCCTAATACATCTGTAGGGTATGTTTACAAATATTTTTCTACATTGTACGAACGCTAACGTTTCTCTATAGTATAACACAGAGAAGTTTAGTTTTAGCCAATATTGGTAAAATTCGCAAAGTATTTTAGACTTAGGAGTTACGAACGTAATTTTCGTATATGTTATAGTCAGTTGTTGATTGATAAGTTTACTAGAAATTTTTTTCATCATATCAGCAAAAAATAAAAATAGTTACCATCTCTAAAAAGGGCAACTATCAAGTTGACAGAGCAAATGAAAACTTTGAGTTTAAATTACTCGTTACGGTCAAAGTGCGAAATTCATGTAACATTTAAAAGCAACTTCTTATTGGGCGAAAATTTATTTTTGGACCATTAAATTTCACAATTGTAAGGTGTGCCTTTCTTTAGTTTCTTTTTCGTAACTAAATCAGTCATAATATTGCTCATTACACATTTTACATCAAGAGTGCTTTAATCCTAGAAATAGAGTGTTTTGTTTAAGCATTGAAAGCACATAATCGCTTACGACATATACGTAAACGAATGCCTTATGCTAAAGAACCGGTGTCGCATCAAATTTCTCTTTCATTGTGACAAGAGTTACAGAGAATAATGGGAAGAGTTTTCAAATGCTATTGTCTAACCATATATTTTCAGTATGATTATCTAAACATAATAACATAATATTTCCATGGTTAGTTTCTGTTTAAAATTAGCTGCATAGACAAAATTGTTTAATCCAAACTCTGTGTCACTTTTCTGTAGTATCCTTTGCAATAAAACATTCATGCATGGCTTTCTTTAACGACAATACAATGTAATATTTCCTAGTTCAGTGTTTCAAAATGAAAATGTCCACTAAACGTGCTTCTCAGAAGTTGGATTACTGCTTTTGAACAATTTTTGTAAGAAGAATTAAGCAGTAAAAAGCCTGGTGTATAATCATGTAGCTTGTATTCATATCGTGATGAGTTTACTTAAGGTAGACCAGAGGACAATTAACGAAAAATAAGACACGGATTGAGGAAACAGAATTTTTTTTGTAATAAGTTCTGTTCTCATCATTACAAATACAACTATTATGCGAATAAGATTAACTGGATATGATTGGAATGGGATGCAGGCATGACAACATCAATGAAAATCTATCGCAGGCAGTGTATCATAGCTTATGACATTTTGATGACACGACAGACAGCAATAATCTTGCCAACAGTGATTCTTCATTACATACTTGTGCCTGGCCACCGTTCCTATCTCAAAACATTAGAACAATTATGTATGTAAATATTGAGCGATTGTCTTCATCTAAAAATGATCTACTGTATCAGCTTTGTAAAAAAAGGAGTTGTGATGATGTGTGTCTTCAAGAATCCTACGGGTGTGGGCAGCAAAGTCAGGCTAAAATAGCTAGCATGTAACTTGTCGTTAAGAACACACACATCCAGTATAGGAGTGCTGTATTTGCCAAGTCAAATCTACACATTTTATCTACTGTGGTCACTGCTGAGGACCAGTTGAGATAATAACATTGGAGCTCGTTAACTATATAATTTAATTTAATTACAAGCCACTGAACATTACTTTCTCCTTTAAAATTCTTGATTGTTATCATAAAAAATTACTGGGGACTTCAACAGCCAAGATGGTGTCTGATGCTACACAAATGATAGAATGGAGAAGCAATGTTGGAACGGGCTGACAACTTTAAGTTACATATTTTACTCGATTTCTCATTTTCTCCCTCTTTCAACACCAACAAAAGGCGAAGAGGCTTCAACCCAGACTTAATATTTGTAAGTGAACACATAGTGCAACAATGAATGAAATCAGTTTGTGACTCCATTGCAAACACGCAGCACTTACCCATGATATGTCAATTCTTCACGGCGTTTCGGCCAAAAACTGTCTCGTAACAGTGGAACTGTAACTTCAAAAATACAAATTGACTGATATTTGGTCATGAAGTATTTTACTGAAATTCTAACATCAACCCAAAACCAGACATGTATGATCAGTCTGTTGCATCTGTAAAGAAAACTTACCTTGTCTCTGTAACAAGAGGTTTCATAGTACGTTATATGCAAGGACTAACAACAGAAACTATTTGAGGAAGACCCATTCAGAGATGAAACAATCTCATGTGGTAGGCATCTGCTTTCCTCAAATTGCGAAGGCCAATAGAGATGTCTGTATAAAACTCATGGAGGAAACATATATGTCGAGAAACAACCAAAAGCTTGGAAAATTTGGAAACGATATAGTAATGATCAAACTAAGAAACCAGTACATGCAAATGTCTCAGCCATTAAGTTCGCTAATCAGCTTTTCATCAATGGAATAAGTATTACCCTGCAATGAAACTGGAATACAAACCCATCAAATGAATAAAAATGAATATGTGATGACCTATCCCAGCCAATTAATCTTATAGAGTTACAGAGAGCAATAGACAGCAGCATAAATGGTAAAGCATCAGTGTTGGGTGCTATCACAATAGACCAGGTCAAACACTTTGGCCCAGTCGGAAAGGAATGGCTCCCGAATGTATACAATTGTTTCTTGTTTATGGAAATCTCAAAATTAAGGAGAAGATCGGGAGTGATCGCTGTTTTGAAACCTGGCAAGTAACCTTGTGATTCGAGAAGCTTCAAACCAATCTCTTTAGTCTGCCACTTGTATAAATTAGGAATGAATGTTTCTCAATCATACAGTGAGAATAGTAGGACAATTTTTCGTCTCTCAACAAGCTGGTTTTAGCCTGGGAAAATATGTACATCACAGGTTCTAAACATGATTCAATGTATCGTAAGTGGTTTTGGGATTTGGAAGATATCTGGAGTGGACTTTGTAGATCGCTCTGCTGCTTACGATACATAAAATGATAGCATACTACTTCACAAGCTATATAGAATATATGGAGTTATCAAGCTAGCTACTCTCCTGGAAATCCATAGCTTTTTTGTTTGAATTCCAAAGTAATCGGATCAAATGGAGGAATTAAAGGAATGGTACACTTCAAGATAGTCTATTAGCTCCAACACTGTTTAATATCAATACAAATGAACAGCCACTACCTCTGAGCACATAAAGTTTCATCTATGTCGGTGATCTCAAAATTTACTATCTGTTCTAACAGCTGTAGGGAGGTGAGATATTTGTAAATAATGTTTCAAATATACTTGCGACATACTAAAATAGAAATCAACTTAAACCTGATCCAGCTAGGACAAGCTCAGGCAGCTCGTAAACTCCAAGTGTCCTGGAGAGTAATCATTCTGGAACATTGTTATACTCCGAAATGTTATGAGTTACACTGGACCATACACTGACATACAAGAAATACTCCCAAGATGTAAAACATAATATAGCTGCTAGGAACAATATGCTCCATAAGCTGGGGAACACAACTAATAACTCTCAGAACAGTATCTTTGGCACTGTGCTACTCTTCAGGAGAATATACTTGCCCAGTCTGTCTGGTAGGAGTCAGCCCATTTTAAAAGTAGTTTGACATCGCTTTTAACGAAAGTCGAGAATCGACACTAGTTGTCTAAAATCCACACAACTCGAAAACTTACATTATTTAATTAGTTATGCTAGAGGTGAATTTCATCAGGGGGTATGAGCAAATAAAGAAACATCTAGGTATGTTCCTTCCATAGATACCTTCCAGCTGAATCAAACTTAAACATAAGAAAAGTTTCAGGCCTTCATACATCGACCTTCAGGGGACATCCGAAACCACCGGAATCAAATTATGGAAGGAAAAACCTTCGAATTGGATGGAGCCAAAATAAAGCCTTCCAAGTGGTCACAAAAAGAACGGAATTATTTGGAAGGTATTAAACACACGCCGAGCTGGAGTCGGCAGAAGAACACAAAATCAGCAGATGTGGGGGTTTTCAAATGATTCATTCATTATAGGTTGCAGAGAAAAAGATACAACCTAACGTCTTTGTCGTTGCATCTTATGTCCTTCAACATGCACTATGTCAGACCTTCTTATTGTAACCACTACTAATGTTATTAATTTTCGTCGCCTTTTAATGAGAAAAGATTATCTAGTAGTTGGACATACATCACGAATACTACATCAAGCATGTATATCTGATTACCTTCTACAACTGATGACGTCCTCACTTCGCCTCAAAATTTTATATATTTGTATTTAAAGATGGCACTTCAGACACTAATGGATAACATTAATCCCAATATCAGCAAGAGATTAGCTGCACTTTCTGCTAACTGGTCACAGAAGTTTACTTTCATAATTCTTTTATTTCTCCTTTAAACCACAAACTCACTATCACGATATCTACACTCGTAAGTGAATTGTCATATTTGATTCCCAAAACTTATCTTTCGCCATCCTTTTCCTTTGAAATACCAAGAATATTAATCCGCCATGTCGACCGCGATTGCCAGAGCATAAGTTGGGCAGTCCTTATTTACGTATCTCTGCCCCATAACAAATGCAAAATTACCACTTCCCATCCTTTTAAGACGGCCAAAGTTTTTCTGAAATGGCAAACTTACTCACAATCTCTCATGTCTGTTTATATTAACCGAACTTTCTCATTCCTCATTAGTGACACTAAGGCTTACTACAGAGACGACGTACATATAGTGTTAGTGAAACAATTTAATTTTACAACAGCATAAAATTATCCTCTAATTTCCAACTGCTCCCAGAGGAGATCTTCGGTACTTCATTTGCAATTTATTTTTCAACCTTCACCCTTGCCAACTTCACACACCACCTCCAACTTAAACAAAAGAACTACAGGGTTATCAAATAATTTACACTTGAGTATGTTTTTGATAAGTTTATTACTATTATACAAACAACGGTAACAAGATCAGAACACTGTAAATCACAATTCTGTGTGGCACATTAATATTTTTGATAAACTAATTTATATCGGAACTTACAATAACATCGTAGTTACAGAAAACTCCACAATATACATGTCAAACTGCCATAATCAAATATACTTTTTTCACCCGTCGCCCTTATCAATTTAAACAGGGGCATAAACACAACTAATACAACAGGCATCAGTCCAATTACCAGACGTTTCACTACTACCCTTAATCCAACTTCATTTGCCGACATATTACGCTTAAGATACTGACTGGTATGGAATTATGAATGTGTGTGTATATATATACATATATATATTTTAAATTTCACGTCTCTATTCCCCCTTATTGCTGACATAACACAGAACATTACAAGCCATTACTCTTAAAACCAGAAACTGAAGCACTCCACTCATGGCACAAACATAATCAACTCTCTATTTCTACGCGATTTAATGCATACATTGACCCTGAGAAATAGTTGACATGTCAAAGGAAATAATCACCCTCTTTGATGCGTACAAAACTGTATTTCATGCTGTTGGTCTGATGTTGGAGACACGTAGCCTGCTTGAGAAAAGGACATGATGAAATAGTCTCAAAGGTCTTTCATCATCTGACACCGTCGGGATACACGTTCGCAAGCTGAAATTCGACTCTAGAATCATACTACCTCTCATGACGTCTGCGTGTGTAGCTGCAATAATACCAGATAGGTTTAAGGCTGTCGCAACTCACGATCAACGAACTGTCGTCCCCGACTTTATCTCATTAATTTAGACTTAAACATTCTTCATTCTAGCATATGAGGAATACAATTTTCCATGCTTCTTCTACCAAAATTCCAATAAATTTACCTCATCACAATAAGAGAAATACTATCTAGCGTAAAATATTTCCGCTGTACTCTTGCCAATAGTGACGATTCCGTACAAGCACCACTCTTATGTGCTCTATCTTGCAAAGTAAATATCTTTGGAACATGTATCTAAATACCGTGTTAATTTAAACTAAATTTCAAAAAAATTTTAAAATAGTCGAATATATTCGAATATAGAGAAGTCCACTTCAAAACTAACATTATATATAACCATTTCAATCCTTCTAAACCGATAGCAGTTATCTTCAGGAGACTATATAGCTTTCGATGTTAAAGGCGGCAAACTTCACCTAAACCACAATTTCGGGTTTAGACCCAAACACCCCACGACCAACGCCACAGCTCGTGTAAAACACATGGTAGTCCATGTGGCTACCCCAAGGCAATACACTATCCGATTTCAAACTGACTTTGATTCTGTACATGACCAACTCTTATTGCACCTTGCAGACATGCATGTTCCCTTCTGCTATGATCATGTATGGTGGTCTGCTTCTTTTCTACAGGTGCTGCTAAAGAATGTCCTTACAGAACAACAAAATATCCTTCCAGGCGTGTCTCAAAGATCAGTTTTATTTGCATTTCTTAACATCGACATTAATTAATTTCTAGGATCACATAACATATTGACGATGCAATCACATTTACAGCCTCAATACACGAATACATTCTGAGTGAGCGTCACAATCGTGTTCTCTCGTATTTCTATAACTAATCCCTCCTAATTTACATTGGTTGTATCTCAATACATTTTTGCACCAGTGAATCCACCAATACTACCATGCACAATGAGCTCATCTTTCATCAACTATCAAATACTTATCCATAAGTCTTGATAAACTCTTCTACTTCATTCCACATTAACATAATACGGTACATATATTTTACGGAAAAGACACTTGACATCTTGCCCTTGTACCACGTCTATCATAATGGTGTTTTGCCAGCATCCACACATTGGCTCACACCTCTCCTACATCAGACCACACTCGCCATAACTGATCAAATGATCATACTTTAATATCATCAGACTGTTCACTGGTCTGTTACTGCTGAGGGCACGCTAAACTGTATGTAAACACACCAAACTTCTAGAAATCCGTACCAAAAATTACTGACGAATTTATCAACTATTTCAATAGATACATTTTGAAGCTGAGATTTTACAAAACACTGACACGATATTATAGACTTCATACCCACGACAGTCAATATTTATCACTGAAACACATCGATGAGATACAGATTCAGGAATAAAAGAAGATGGCGCTATCCGAAGATCTTTGTTGAGGTTAATACGGCTCATAACAGAGTACACTGCGTCAACGTCCCAATGTTCTCAGTGTTTCTGTATTGCTCTCAAATTAGTGTTTACTTTCCACAACACTGCAAACATTGCTTTTATTAAGGAGAAGAAAATTTGCGAAACCAAATAAAATGAAATTATGATTTAACAAAAAATTTTAAGCATATATTAAAATTAGTGGAAATCGGTAAGAAAATTAGTGTAGGTATATTGAGCAAGTGTCTGAATTTTTTATTAAATATGAATTAGTGAGATTTTTTTGCAAAAGGTGTTTTTAAGCACACTGTACATAATTTACAATAAATTGAAGATGTAGTCAGCCCTCTGCAACCGAATTCGAAATGTGATTCAGCCAAGATTATAAAGCCATTATAGAAATTATGGCATTCGAAGCAAAAGAATATTAACTTCTCATTTGGTACAGTAAATATATCATACTATGTTTAGAAATTAATTATATAGAAATGTAAATATATTAAAGCATAAAATATTTTTATTATCAGTAAAATGGTTGTTAATGTAGCATATTCAGCCAAGATTATAAAGCCATTATAGAAATTATGGCATTCGAAGCAAAAGAATATTAACTTCTCATTTGGTACAGTAAATATATCATACTATGTTTAGAAATTAATTATATAGAAATGTAAATATATTAAAGCATAAAATATTTTTATTATCAGTAAAATGGTTGTTAATGTAGCATTTCACGTCTAAAATTGCACACAATTCACAGAAATTTGGTCGTAATTGCTTTAGAAATACAATAATATTTCAGGTAAAATTTTCACTTATTGCATGGTAATTACCTGCTTTCACTTAAGAAGCATTTAGAAATAGCATCACGTCGTTTACTATAAAATACATTCTGGCGGTCTCTTTCACTTGACGTGTTATGTTGGCGTTCTTCTCTCATCCAGCGGATCGTTTGAAGCGCGAGGGGGGTGAAGGGGGGAAGTCCTCCCTCCTTTTGGCTCCACGCACCTACCTCTGAGAAATGAGTGCGGCGACGGAAGATTACCTTCCTCGTGGATATGAAGATTACGGATGGACACAGTGCACACCGGCCCAGTAGGGGATATGGAAGGCAGCGCTCGTCTGGCGAGGGGTACACTTTATGATGTATGGGGATGGATTTAACTTGGCGATTAAAATATAAGTGTTGATTATGGCCTCTTTACAAACTTGTATTTTCTATGTATTTAGAGTTTGTATAATGTATGGGTGATTTCAGTGAAATTGTGAGTCTTTTTTCACGTTGACTCTGGCATTGCCGTAATTTCTATCTTATAGTGTGCTATTTATATCGTTGTGCATTGCCACAAGTCTTTCTTTGTCTAAGAGAATCTTATGGTAATGAAAAATGAATCAACGTAGGAATGGGTATAAAGGCACAGAGTCGAGTTGCAGTTTCGCACCAGAGGGGAACCTCGCCTAGGTGTTCACATGTGGCTCTATTCCATGACAACAGTGTTTTGAAACTTAAACAAATTTCAAAATGTTAAAATGTGTGTCCAATTTCTCACACATTATTGTTTAGATAATGTCGTCAAATAAATGGTTTTATAAATAGGACCTATATACTGTACTACTTGTAGCATTTAAATTACAGCTAAATTTTATAATTTAATATTTATACACATATTGATTGACATAATGATCAACAGCTGGCAAATTTACTTATCTGGATAATTCACATGTAATGACCATTTCTTAGGAAAATATTTAATTAAATAATCCCATTGTTCCTCGACATGCACGTACAAATACAGTGACGTCGGTAAAATAACCTCAAAACAAAAAACTAAAAAACTTACAGATATCCCGATAAGCAAGCAGTAAAAAGGAGCTTGCAGATGTTTCACAGCTAAAGGAATTGTAACTGTAGCTTTCGACAACTCTCTTAAAAATACCTTCACGCTTTCCGCTGTGTAGTTAGAGATCCACTTCTGGTAGAAACCTCCTGATACGAGTCTATGAATAAGAGTACTAAATCTGGCCAAAAATGGAGACGAACCAGCTGAGGTAAAGAAACTGCTCGGTAAACTAACAAGGCAATCTTTGATTATGTGCATCATAGGCTGGCCATCGTTCACCCACTGAGGCTGGTACGCCTCGATAGGAGCAAGAGCCACGTCAGTGAATCTGCACGCGTTTCTATGGACGGCGACCCTACTGAGTGCTTCCTGCAAATTCATCACGAACACCATTCTACGAGCGAGCTTCAACATGTACTCGTCCGCAAGGTCGAGGTCCATGCCATTAAAGGTGGCCATCACTGTGACTTCCAGTTCCGAATTCACCAGCTCATCAATGGTGTCCATGTCACGGTAGAAGTGAGGAGTCGTCAGAACACTGGTCAAAGAGCCTTGGTAACTATTACCCACCACGATATTAAAAACAAGGCCCATGAATACCACCAGCCTTTGGACAAAGAATATTGGCTTCCTTTCTGTTCCTCCCAATGCTATAAGTCTAATTGTTTCAAGTAAGATTTCCCCTCTTTGATAACTCTCAGTATCATAACAGGAAATACATTTCCATATTATCATAACCATAAGACCTATGAGCAATAAAGACGCCCATACTATGGTATTAAAGGGCATTATAAGGTTGAAGTAATCTGGTATACGAGATGCTTTCGGTACTAGAGCAGTAACGCAACCGAAGTAGTGTGGGTACATTGATTGATCTAAGAAACGTATGGTGCTATACAAAGCGTTTCCATACACTGATTTAGAAGAAACATTTTCGCTATCATAGAAATTTTCTTTTGGAGGGTTTAAAATGAAAGTGGCATTGATATGTCTCTCTAGTGTATTCATCAACAGTCCATCTGGGCCAGAAATCTCTGGTATTCCTTCAGAATTGTTCTTAATTACGAGGCCAGGGTGCTCAGGACTGATGTTTATATGAACCTCATAGCCATAAAAGTTCCGGAGCTTATCAACGAATATATCTTTCATCAATACAGCATCACTTGACTTAAGGAAATTAATGTTTCTCTTGAATGGACTAAATGTAACTATATTAAAAAACTGTTCATTTTGATTACCAAGACTGTCTGTCATGAATAAAAGAGCTACATTCAGTAAATTGAATTTTTTCCAGCAATCTATTAACATTTGAAGCAGCTGATCATAATCCAAGGAAAACTTTTTTGTGACAACAAGCACAAAAGTCGCTCTAGAATTCCATAGTGATAACTTCGTCCATGTTGAGTTCAAAAAACACTGACTGCTGATGTGTTGTCTCACTGAGAGAAACCCAACACTTTCTTCGTGATTATCTGTTCGCTTATGTAAGCTGTATTTGTAATGATCATTTAGTTTCTCAATAGCGATCACGGGTACGAAAAGATTTCGTTGAATATGTTGCAGAATAACTTGGCTAGCTATTGGGCTAGAATTTCTGTCTCTTTCCACAACCAGAACATATACGCTATTGCCAAAGTGAGTGTCTACAAAGATATTTACGTTGGCTGAAAAATTTACTAGTGAACTTTCATCTTTGTTGTGCTGAAGGTCTAAAATCCTACGGCCATCACCAATTTGCAATATTGCAATTGCTGTTAATACCAATTTCGTGAATTGCAGTGAAGTCTTCGATTCTGAAACCCAAAAGTCAACTGTTGCTATACTAAGTTAATATGCAACCGTCTTATTATTTAACATTTGATATGATTCCAAAACGACAATATTTTGCTTGCTTTAATATTATTTATGACCTACAATGTATTTTAAAAAACTAGTACTAATTTAGAACAATTTTTTCTATCATCTAATTAACATTTTGTGAGTATCTCGTCGATAAATGATGTTCATACGTTAGTAACCTAACTTGCATAAGATTTCTTAAGAAGATACACGAATACATTAATTTCATCTTGTTTGTACATCACGCTATCACTCGATACAAATGTATAAATGTCAATAACAAATAGTTAAAAGAGAACATTGAATCACATTGTGAATGTGGGGTGCCGAACTTAGCTTGCTCTTGTCTATAGTTTTATGTGACGTTCAGAAGAATCAATATAATTTCATATCACTTTCACATAAATCAATCATAACCGATGTTTAAAAAATATTGTGTTTTATTTACATGTGCGTAAAAACTATTCACTGATATAAATAAGTATTAAATTATAAGTAAGAATATATTAAATAAAAAAATATATAATAGTGTTTATGCATGACAGTTTCCTTTATTGAATTTGTATTAACTTGATTTACTCATGACTCATACATTACATACATAAATGCATACGTACATACATACACACACGCACTTCCCTTTTAAAATCCTAAAAATCCTTGAAAATTATGATGTCCTAACCACATTTATCCTGAAACCCACACATATTTCTTACCTATACTGAAACTTTTCTACCCATGCGTTTAGTTACAAAGCTATGAATGACATAATATATTTAAGAGGTTGATTCATTGTTTTTGATCAACGCCTATTTCAATTCATAAATTTGCATACCAATAATGCAAGATAAAGTTTCAACTTAAAATACTCATTCGAAATATTATGCGTGATAATAAAGATATTTCGGATTTCAACTTTTTACAGAAGTTGTAGTATGTTCTCTCATTAAAACAGACTGGTAGTGTCTGATAATATACGACGCATTTAATTTAATAAATCTACATATTTTATTTTTAATTTCACCGGAAACCACAGTAAACTCTCATTCTTGTAGTATTTTCTTAATATAAAAGAAACTTCTTCTTCCCTGAGTCTACTTTGTGACTCAAAATATTTTAATACGGCTAAATGATTCGCCAGGTCCCTAATCATACAAATTGAACTATAAATGACTTCCATATGTAATACTTATACACAGATTTCTTACGTAATTATTGTATATGATTTATTAAACTCTCGCTCTGTCGCACATGAACGACCTTGAAACAAAAATACCTCGAGTTTTTGCTCGAGAATTAAATTTCTCAATGAGTGTTCGTGCGATATTTAGTTATTTACCGTTATCTCGATCAAAGTTTTATACATAAATTGCGTTGTGTTGAATAATAGTTTTTAGAGTGTAAGAAAATAGCAATATATTTCGTGACGAACAGTGATAAAAGTTCAACGTTAAGAAAAATATGGAAGATATCTCCAGCGTAACTAATATACCCACGTTCCTCAATACTTTGCAAATTAAAACAATAAGTATACGGCTTCAACATTCAAAAGCAAGTTTAAAGCCGGTATTTAGCATTATCTTTCTTGTTTTAACTCGTGTACCAAATTCGACTCGAATCGGTTTACAAGTTAGAAATACATTACGAAAATGACTATTACGTTTATGTGACTATTTTTTCTTACATAAATTAGTTGACTATAGTTAATTTTGAGTGTCAGATAAATACAACGTGACGAAGAATTCTATGTTAATATTCCCGCCGGTCTTTTAATGATTGAGTCAAAATTTGGAGGGAGCAAGGTGTTTCATTTATTTGTTGAATGCATTGTAACACGATGACAACCAAAATGGTATATTTTAACAAAGTTAATTGTGTATAGTTATTTTTTTCAGCGAACTTACTTTGTTTGAAAATAGGACAAACGGTATTATATTCAAGCATAGAGCCATAAAAACAAAAAATAACAAAACTTTAATTGTAATAGACTGCAGTTAACACTCCATTTCATGTTGTATTTATTTAATTTTATTTATTTATTAACATTCTATAGATCCTATTAAAACCACTTGATCTCTAGGATATGTAACATTTCACGTTTTTACAAATAGAACACATAAATAAAAGAAAAGCGACAAAATAAACTGAATCGGTTACGACTAAAATAGAGATACAATATTAGATACATGCTCTATACATGTATGCATACACACACGTCCGTGTACGTACACACATGCGAACACCCACATGAAAGTACAGCATCACTCATTTAGCGGGAGTTCTGGAACGTTTCCATTTTTAATAAAGTAACTTTAGAACAGTGTTAAATGAAATACAAATATCCATTCTACTCTAAGTAAATTTCATAAGAGTTTATTCTCTGTGCAAACAGTAAAAGCGTGGTTCAAAATACTGCTCAACCAAGAAACATAGATTCTCTGGTTTTCCTAACTAACATTCACTCTCGCTTTCAGTAACACGAACATTTTTAAGAATTTGGAGGAAGACTAAAGAAATAAAAATACAATTTTGGAGTTACTCTGCGGAATTCCGTAAAGAAAAGAAAATATTAACTTTTCGTAAATAAATTTGTATTTACTATACATAAGTATGTCTAGCTGAGATTACATCGACACTTACGTTTCTCTCATTGCTCTGTCATTCCCGTATCTGTCAACTTTGGAACCAGCCGGATGACAGTTAGAGAAGACAATACAATCTTTAATTCGATAGTGAATTAAAAAGGAACGGAACGGTGTTCCTTTCAGTTGATTTTTGTTTGTTGCCAATGTTTGTATTTCGTTTAAACATTAACTTTAAAGAAAATGAAACCGGTAAAAGCAGCAAATAAAAATTTATATTATATTTTTGGCTAATTCAGTTCAAATAACCCCTTCACAGCATGATCTTTCCCTATTACACAGCCAAAATGATCCCCAAGCAGCATAGAATACTGCCACAAAAATTTAAGAAAATTATTCAGTAAGAAATTTGGGATCCCCACATAAACCATAACCGTCACCTAATGAAGTGCTAAACTTCTGACTTTAAGTAGGAAAAACATAAAAAATTAATTTAATTTTATTAGATTTTCTAGAGTAGGAATTCTAGTTTCTGACATGCCTGAACACTATCATTAAAACAATGATTTTTCATGTAAAATTTATTATTGATTTTAATATACTGGCTAGTTTTATAGGCTAATGGTGTTTAAGCTGAACGTTTTAATGACAACTGGTTTAACATGAATGCAAAAGCACAAGTTTGTAGTTGTGAAGCAGTCTACAGTACTTAACTCTGCGTTTTATTTTTATTGATACACTATTACTTATCTCAGGTGTAAATATACACATATTTCTAGTGACAGTTGTAAACGCACCACGTCTGGGCTGTGGATACTATAGTGCCGTGTTTCCCTGTCTCCTGCATGGCTTAAACGATTCGGCAGTTGGTAATGGATACGAAGTGTACGTGAAATAAAGATAAGTGTTATTTTTGACAGCGTTGGTGAGGTTGTAATGGGGTGAGTACGTAGTAGCATTGGTAGAGGCATGAGTTTCACCATTTGGTTTCAACACTTTCACATCGACAACTCTGCTTCATGGTTGTTGCAGCGTGGCTTTATTCAGACACATCTCATGCCTGACTGCACTAATCAGAATAATATATTTTTTGCCAGTAGAGCTCCAAGACAAGTGAGAGATATAACGTCCAATCACTGGCCATGAAGCAGAGCTGCAGATGTGCACACAAAAGCTCCGAGTAAACCGGAGTTCCGCTAGTAAATCCTTCCGACCAATGCAATCGTCCGGCACGAATCCCACGTGCGAAAACCCAGGTGAACTTCATGGAAGGCACCTTAGGCATTTCCCCATCCGCGGCCCATTAAAGTGAGCATACGTACCATTCTGCAAACATCTCCCTTTGGCAGGCCTCTCGCTCTGCACATATTTTCTTTTATGTTCCTTAGATAGAAGTGTTTTGCCGTGAACTTCAGTTGTTTCAATATGTGCACACGTAATTTCCCCTCCCTTTTTCACATTTCACATTTTAATGGTGCTATGCAGATGGCATTTATGCCACAAACGTAAATAACAGACAAAATAACAATGTCTTGCATTATTACACATTAAAACTTCAGTAGCTGAGCAAGCTAATTCAAGCAAAGGTAGAACATTTCAAATTGAAAATATAGTAATTACAAAATGACAAAATTTGTTTTAATAACAATGATTTTGATCTACTTTATAAAATGTGGAATGGTCTATTTCTGCATATCACCGTTCATTAGGACATTTCAGTAGGGAACGGAAAAATTGGCGAGTTCGCTTACCAGCTACCAGCATGTTAGATTGCACTTTCCTTCCTATACTCAAGCCCCGTCTAATCGTTCGCTGTCTCTCTTCTAGTCAGTGGCAGTTAACTGACAAACGACTGGGGCTTGAGTATAGAGAGGAAAGTTGATTCTAACAGCAGGTCACTGAACTCACGAAATTTACTTTCCCTGCTTAACAGATCCCTAACATTTCCCCTTCCGTCTCAATGAATCCCGGTGGGGTTGACTGAAATTTTCGAATGTGATAATCGTGCTGGACGATGGCGTTGGTTGACGGATATACAATAATCGAGAATATGTTGTTTTTCCCTTCCTTCATTCCGCTGCTGCTATACAAACCTCTTTATTATCCATCACCAGAACTTATAACGTGACTTCTAAGTGATAACCAGTTACACTTATCTTACATATACCTTACGTCACTACCACGCCTTCCATCATTTCAGTCCCAGGCGTGGAACGTTGGCAGCTTGTTTACCTGAGTTGAAAATGAAAGTGCCCATCTTTGGCTGGTCGTGCTCATTCCATAGACGAGTGGTAACTTACAAATCGTTGCCCGTTGTGACTTTACACACTCTGTTTGCGTGCTGACGGCATGGCGTGCCGCCTAAACACTGATGTGAATAGCCGACCTCTTTGCCTGAAGCGGAGATCTGATAAACTGCACAGGTTCTGCAGATAGGCAACATGTCGCAACTGGATGTCGGAATCCCCTTCCATGTAGCTCGTGATGTCAAGCGTGATAAGTTAAAAGCTATGAACGAAGCATAAAATTGCTCTAGCAATCCGTTCAATCGCATCGAGTTCCGCACCTACACTGAAATAAATATAGGCCGACAACCCCTCTCGTGAATACTAAAAGCCAATACGCCTAAATAAGTAAACTTAAATGGATTGTGTCTCATACTGTCGCAACTCGCCGACTATTGACAAACGAGTAAGGGAGTCACTTCTTTCAATCGGTGACAGTGAAAAATGGAATTACTTGTAAACTCATTTTGTAGATTATTATACTTCAAAATGTTTTCCTTCAATTCAAATGAAACGAAAATTTTCTCTTAAATATGAAGGCGTTTGCTTCTTAAACTAAAAATCATATCCTTTATTCCACGTTTCATATTTCATGTAATTGCTGAATCTATGATTTTTTTTATCCCGAAAATAGAATAATGGTTTAAAAATATTATTTTCTGTTCGCTTTATCGCTGGCCGCCTGGTAGATAGGCATTCCTCACACGATCTCGAAACTAGGTGTCATGATAGAGCGAATATTTTCTCAAGTTATAAATTAAGTACTGCAAATATAAATACGGACATGCTCGCTTCGTGTTATTTTCTGTCGGTAAACTGAACTTCAAGCTACAGTTTGCTTATCTGACTGTTGCTGTTGGCCGTCTGTTGGTTTGGCGCGTTTGGATCACTTTTTTGACCAATGATATAAGGTCAACAGTAAACTGCCCACTATGCTGTACTACGAGTACACAAATATGTGAATGCTCGGAGTGAATAAGATCGCGGAATGGGTTCAGATGAATATAGGCCAGTAAATTCTAGCCTGGTTGCCAAATAATTACTAAATATTTGCACATCTCTAATTATAGTATATGTGAACGTTACTCTGATCAATTAATTAGTTATATTATCGAATCGTAGCATGACACCATCCACAGTCCTGTAGTGTTCCACCAATTAATGTGTTAAACGGAATGAAAAGTAGTACATTACATATATATAATTACATATGCTGGTGTATATTCATATATCGTCAGCTTAGTGTAAGAACTGGGTAGCTTAAATTTTACAAGATTAAGTTATCTGCAGATGTCTACACTACACTTGTGATTGTTCCGTTTGATACGCATACATTTATAAATGTGTTAATGAGGAGTATTGATGCAACACAAATTTGCATTTCAAAAATAACTATTTGTTTGACAAAAGCAATTTTCAGTGTTACAGTTGGATATCTCCAGCTTCCTAGTTACCTAGTTGTAGCATTAAGCCGGCGATATACAGACAGTATGTTTCTTAAATCATATTATGAAATTCGAGAGGTGATTCACTATCGAAATTTAGGTGTACATACCTTGTGAAATTTTTGCCTGGCGTAATTCTAAAGGAATACATCCACCCTAGAAAATCAATTTTTAAAATTGAATTTTGACAAAATATCGGAAACATCACAGAGTTAAATTTAATTTTTTTAACACTGTTATTAGATGTTTGATCCATCAATAAACAGCTTTTTAAAACGCTCGCCTTAGTGAAAATAAAAAGTTTGGTCACTGTCGTATAGTATAAAACTTTTGTGCTGTTGGTGTTTTGAATATTTCATATTGTCTCTCTGAGCAGTAAATCCTAAGTATCAAAAAAGGTTATCTTGTTTCATGTCACTTTAATTCACCGTTTATAAAAAAGAAATCATTTAAATAGTCAGTAGTTGCAATGCGTTGCATATGATGTATTACATCCTGTACTGGAATATATTGCTCACAAACAGATTACTAAATACATAAGCGAATATAATCTGCTGGTTGACTATCAGTCTGGCTTTAGGAAAGGTTTTAGCACGTATACAGCACTTCTACAGGTAACTGACGACATGAAACAAAACATGGACAATCGTATGCTAATAATTCTTACTCTGTTAGACTTTAGTAAAGCATTCGATTCTGTTGACCACGAGCTTTTAATCGCAAAGTTAAAATCATATTTCAACTTTTCTGTTGTATCATTAGAATGGATTAAAAGTTATTTATCTGATCGTTATCAAAGAGTCGTTTGCGGAGAAAATCAGTCAGCTTGGCGTGCAGTAAAAAAAGGAGTTCCTCAGGGTTCTGTGCTGGGCCCGTTATTGTTCTCTATTTTTATTAATGACCTACCAAAGCAACTATTACATTGTAAATACCATTTGTATGCCGATGATTTCCAAATCTATCTTCCTGTACATCCAGGTAATATAACGTTATCTATTGATGTAATGAATCGTGAACTATCAAACATTCTAGAGTGGTC